>JAVTVY010028346.1:0-11606 GCA_036873755.1 Hanleya hanleyi
TCCCTGGCTGTTCGATCAATCCATTTAGGCCTAGGCTTTCTGTTTGGGTTGGGTTTATAATTGAG
This sequence comes from Hanleya hanleyi, assembly GCA_036873755.1. Lineage (NCBI taxonomy): Eukaryota > Metazoa > Mollusca > Polyplacophora > Lepidopleurida > Hanleyidae > Hanleya > Hanleya hanleyi. Next base: position 66 of record JAVTVY010028346.1, read on the forward strand.
AACATGGGTTCAATGCAAATGTCGAGACATCCCTTAACAAGAGCCCAAGGGGCTTCAATATACGCCCGTATATCTGGAATTACATTGGTTCAAATTTCAAGGTTGTTTAATAGCCTTGATTTCAATTGATCTAGCAATTCAGAGAAAGGTCTACAATTTTTTGCTTATGAGAATGTACATCTTATATTGAATGATAAACTAAAATGAGCTTAACTCTTGGTAACTAGTTGACCTTGAAGCAAGAGCTGAGAGCTCACATATCCCTCACTGAAATCGACGATAGTCAAACACAAGAAAATAGTAGTTTTCCTGCAAATGGATTCCTTTCAGACGAGAGAATTTTTCATGAAGGAAGAAGAAATTGATGAAGTAAACCTTTGTTCTTGAGTTAATAAACAGGTGTGAAGTTCATAAAGGATTATTCTCCCCATTAAATTAGTAAATGTATGGTTTTTATTTCATAGCAGTTTAACTAAATGAAGCGTTTCAAACATGGGAGACAACTCCACAGGACAATACCATATAAATGCAGGGGAAAGAACTTTGAATATTCCAACAATATTCCAACACATTTAGTCAGCTAAGCTTGATTCAGTTTTGGGGGACTGCGACCTAGACCTTTGACAAATTGATCTTATGGCTCCATTTTGCCATGCGAGTAAGGTATACTCAAAGTTTGGTACCAATCCATACCTTGAAACTAGAGCTATCGCATGGACGACAAATGTTAATGGATGAATGGACAGAACGCAACATCGCATTACACGACCTCGTCTTCGACAGGCATATGCAAATGTGACTTTTAATGATTTTTGATTTTGGGGTCACAGTGACCTTGACCTTTGACCTTGACCTCAATTTTGGTACACAACACATTGTCTTCCCTCAATCTATCAATGCACACAAAAAATCATGATTTTTAATGATTTCCTGATTTTGGGGTCACAGTGACCTTGACCTTTGACCTTGACATAAATTTTGGTACATGACAAACCGTCTCTCTCAATGGACACAAAAATTCATGATTTTTAACAATTTCACGATTTTGGGGTCACAGTGACCTTGACCTTTGACCTTGGCCTACATTTTGGTATGTGACACAGCGTGTCCCCCTAATGTATCTACTGACACAAAAAATGTTATTTTTAATAATTTCCTGATTTTGGGGTCAGTGACCTTTGACCTTGACCTAATTTTTGGTACGCATCACTTCATACCGCCTATTGAACCCACTCACAAAAAATTAGAAATTTTTAACGATTTCCTGATTTTTCAATCACACTGACCTTTGACCTCTGACCTTGACCTACATTTAATATGCAACACATCGAAAATTAGAACTTTAGATAGAAAACTGTCAACGATCAAGGATTTCCTGATTTTTGGCAACAGTGACCTTTGACCTCTGACCTCTGCCTCAATTTTGGTACGCGACACATCGTCTTCACCTGGCGTATCCACTCACAAAAATTGCAACTGTGGATAGAAAACGTTCATAGATATAGACTGGACACGAACACTTCAGTGATTTCCTCTTTTTTAGGCCAGTGACCTTTGACCTGTGACCTCGACCTTCATTTTGGTACGCGACACATCGTCTCCCCGTAGGGTAGCCACTCACCAAAAATTGGAGCTGTGGATAGGAAACTGTCCCAGATATAGACCGGACACGAGAACCGGACAGACGGACAGACAGACAGACGGACGGAAACCGCCATCACATAATACGACCGCCTTTTGGGCGGGCGTATAAAAAGCTCACACGAGCACAAAATGTCGTTCGCTCACAAAATGTCGTTCGCACACACAATTTTCACAATATCCTGTTTCAAAAAAAAAATCAAGGTATGAACGGGATAGATACAAAAGACGAACGTTGTGCCAGAGAACTTGCACGTTACGCTCGCCTTGTGTCATAGTGGTGGAAGAAAAACGGGCGTTTGCGCTAGGACAAGTTCAGTTCAGGTTCGGGATCAGGGACGACAGCATGATCAGAGTCGAAGAGGTGAAAAAGGGTCAATGAGGTGCAAAAAAGGTCAAAGGGTGCAAGCAGTTTGTGGGTTCGTGAGTAAAACCATTACTGTTAAAACATTCGTTCAATCAGAATCAAGTATGCGATCAACAAGTTTGATGACGTAGGAATAATTTGTAAAGATTTGTCAACCACGTTTGATCACTTGACACTTTGACCTATAGAGAGAAGGATTTAGCATAAGCATGCCATTCCAATCACCATACCAGTGCAGATGTGTACTATGTATCCAATTTTACTGACAGAATAGGTATAAGCGATGGTAACTCAATTTTGATTTTGAAGACTACAACACGCGTGCGCGACTTATTTTATTGAAGGCAAAGCTAATCAATTGAACACAACAATGACGTAGAAATGATGTTATATCAATCAAGAAAGAAGCTTATGTAGTAAAAAGTGGATAATTTTAGAAAGCGTCAACAATTGTGTACTTTCCAGCATGAACATAAAAAGAATGATACTTTTAATAATAAACAGCATAGAGAAACTCAGTATATAGTAAACTATGTTTTCTTAATAAACGAGGTACAGTACAACATTTCAACACATTGTAAATATATATAACATTGTGCTTTTCCTCCTACATATTATATACATATCAAACGTTTTTGAATTTTGAATATTAAAGCTTCAATTTTATTTATTCTTCAAAGAAAAACAAATTTATATCTCTGAATCATCACGGTCCGAGTCGTATTCGCCACCTCTCAATTCTTCAGTAAGTCGTTTCTCTTTTTGATACCTGGTTTAACAGCTTTTTCAAAGATCATATTGTTCACAATTTGAAGCAGACTTCCTGTCTTCCAAATTTCATTATAAATATAATGATGGGGGACTCGCACAAAACCAATTAACCAATCAGATTATGTGATTATCTCTTCCTGTTTGTCGATTTTGGCCCAACTAACCAATGAACTGACGGAACTAGGACTTCTGGTTCATCTCTTGGTCATTTTGTGCAAGCCACCCCCCCCCCCCCTCTTGTTCAGTCAATGACAATTGATCACGTGATCATAAAACTTTTTAGGTAGTCTCTTTTCCGTCCGAATATATTTGCCATTTCGTCCGATTCATCTTCATCGTGGCCCCGTCTTACAGCTTTCGCTTCATCTCATCGATATCTTTTCCATATTTCGCCTATATATAATCAGTAAACATAACTTTTAGCAAGCTGAATACATAATCACTTTGACGAGTATTTTATTTTACGTCTCCCCATTTAGTCTGCAGGTTTATGTACCAAATTTTGAGTTTTGGGAAATTTTGGCTCCATTCTTGGGAACAAGGTTAAATTAATTCTAAAAAATTGTAAATCAAGAATTTCCATGTTGCCCTTTTTTTATACACCTTTGCATCCTCTCCCAGGGTGCTTTGCGCTACGCTGCATTTATCCCTGGGGTCTCGCCATCTTTTGCAGGATTCCTGCAGAAACCAAGAACTGTTCTGTCTAACTGTTTTACTGATCGCAAAACGTATATTTATCTTGAAATATACTTTACGGATATTCAGTGTGTTACAAACGGCAGTGTCACACAGTTTGAAGGCAGCTTTTTGACAAATTACCTCAGAACTATATGTTGTCGGTGAATCGCGGCGGATATTAATTCGCTCAGTCAGACGGTCGTCATGTTCGTTTACTGTGGCAACAGATGACCTTGGGTCAACTCCGGCCGTGAGACCCTTACAGCGCTAAATGGAGTGGCGCGAAGCAGAACGTATTGAATGCCTGGTAGAGCTTGACACCTTTGTGGTGGCCATCTTAGATTTCAAAATGGCCGCCATTTGAAACCTATTTTCGCCAATATCTCAACACCTAAACGAGATAGAATCATTATTCTAGCGGCTACATCCACATTTTTAGAGTCAATGCATCACCTGGTGGCACTTTATGCGTCTTAAATGATCGGCCATCTTGTATTTCAAGATGGCCGCCATGTGAAAGCTAGTTTTGTCAATATTTCCTTGCCAAAACCTATGGTAAACATTATTACAGTGGCAAACCTTTATTACAGTGGCTAATCAAAATTGTTAGGGTCAGAAATTCGGATGGCGACACCATAGACATCTTAGCCACATGCCATAGCGGTCATTCTACATTCCAAGATGGCCGCCATCTGAATCTAAATTTACCTGATTACGAGGTATTAGCTTTAATACAGTAGCTCAACCCACACTTTCGGGATCCAGGTAGAAGATAGTACCACTTAATATCCAATATTGTGAATTGCCTCTTAATGTTCATCATTGTGGATATCAAAATATCCACCATCTAAGACCCGGTTTTGTCTATATCGGGTTACGGGTCACAAGCTTCTAGTCTGTTAGCTAGTCCCATCAGAACACTATTCAATTTTCTACTTACGTAGATTTGTAAATGTTTGGACTTTGAATTTAGCGAATAACATCAACTGTATGTAGGCCAGGTCTGTCGATATTGCCATATTAATCATGAAAATCTACGGTCTAAGCTAGGCTCATTTTGAATTTCAAAATGGGCACTATGTTAAAACTATTTAAGTCAGTATCCCCTTATCTTAACACGTTACAGCTTTTATTCCATTGGCTACACCAGCGTTTTGTAATGACAACTCTCTTGGATTCTAAGCTGCCGTCTGAAACCTACTTTACTTTTGACCATATCTGGATCTGGATTAGTCCAGAACTTTGTTCTAATGACTACACCTGCGTGTTCAAGGAGAATGCTTAAAATCGTATAGCAATAGATTATAGGAGTTTACGATGAGGGTAGCCGTGTTGGTTTTTCATGATTGTCTTCACACGTTATGTACAAACAATCCAGTTTTGTATTGCATGTGTAGGAACAAATCCCGGAACAACATATTCCTTGAAAGTTTCACATTCACTAATTTTCCTTCAGTCGTCTTTCTCCAGCCAGAATTTGAGAAAGCTCCTCTCCCACACCAAGCTTCGCCATTGTTGATAACAGAATACGCTTGGCTTCACGAAATCCTTCGACAGATAGTATATTTTCATTTAATGAGTCCTATCATGAGTATCCGTCGTGGATTTATCAAAGAGACTTCCAGTATGTATTCCCATTTAGCACAATTGTCGCTGATTCACAATGTTGTGCATGTGTTTCAAGTTTCTTGTCAGAAAAACTGTCATCTCGCGTCCTTTGTCCTCGCAACACTTCCTTATTTGGCGTTTGTATCGACGATGATTGTTCAATAACTATTTTCAGGAGAACTTCCAGGAATGCTCAGAGACAGCTATTTCCTATTTCCTGTAATGCACCCGGTAATGTCAGAGCTGGTGTTCATTCTGTAGAAAATTAGCCATATAACGCGATAACATCTCTACACAGTATCTCATTGGTTCGCATTAGTAATACTGCTTGGCTTTCGTTATCAGGTCTTCCACTCATATCATATAGCAAGCTGGATGTATCACGAGCAGATAGAGTCTAATCCCAGCACTCGAAGGTGCTGGACTGGTAACGTCGAACTTCCTTTTGATGTTTTTCTTCACTTTCAGAAGGATTGGGTACAGACGTGACATACCCAAAATATTTGGGTCAAAAGGATCTTTGGGTCCGTCACGTCTAAACCAAACATATCTGGTCAATGTAACCCAATCCTTCGAACAGTTCAATGTCTCTGCTAAGTCTGCCCGAGTTTAGCTGCGCCAGAGAGTGAATAATCAAAATCAAAATCTGTAGGATCCAATGGGATAAAAATCTCATGGAATTTCAAAATCCCGCATGGCAGACTACTGACCCCAATATCATCGACCCTTCCATCTTATAGGACTATATATAATTCCATGTCAACCCCATATAACTGAATTCTGATCTCCAGTTTCGACTTTAGGATTTTATGAAACAGAATGTTTTGCAAAGTTTTACTATGAGAAATCTGTGACGAATACATGGATTATAAAGTGAAGACACCCTGATAGATTTGCCCGTTTCTACCGATTCTGGCAGAGAAAGTTCAAGATATATCCACTGAAGCAAAGTTTTTGACTGATTCAGATAAAATATTGACAAGAATAGATTGCAGATGGTTGCTGTTGTATCACTATCTGGAGCTTTAACGCTGAATCAAATTCATATTGGGTTTAGGTGAGGCTATATTGATCAAAGTAAGCTTCATACGGCGGCCATTTTGGAATACAAGTTGACCGGTGTCACCAGATGTCTATAGAATTACCATATGAAGCCTTGACCCTGAAAATGTGGATGTAGCCACTGGAATCAAATTCATCCTAGGGTGAATACAGTTTTCTAATTTGAGCACCCTTTCCAGCCCTCTAATTTGGGCCCAATTAAGGTCCTAGAGTGTAATTACATGTTATGAGACCCTGGATTGTCCACAAAATCTTCAAACTGATTTGTGTTGGTCTGAACAGAACACAGAATGTTCAGATGTTATCTAGTCAATTCTTTTTCAATCCTGCGAGAAATCAAACAGTCTGTAATTTGGGCTTTTTGGAGACCAGCTGTAATTTGGGCACCTTTAAAGGGTGGCAAAACAGGCCTGTATTTGCCCCCGTCATCACACTTTTTGTTATGATTATATTGACAAAAATAGGTTTTTGATGGCGGCCATCTTGAAATCTAAGATGGCCATCATTCATATAATTCTGTAGTGCCACCAACTGATAGCTTGACCCTGTAAATGTGGGTATAGCCACTAGAATAATGTTCCTAACTCGCTTAGGTAATGAGATATGTAATTCGTGATCTATGTAAATTTTAGAGTTAATTTAGCCTGGATGCCAAGGATGGAGCCAAAACGCCCCCAAATTTACACAAGTCTGTGGACTAATTCCACACATATCTGGTCATCTGACCCCGACCCTGTTGATTTTCATCATCTTAACTCCGGTTTGAACTAAGGTGGAATGAACCTTGTATATAACTCGACTCCCTCTTGTGCTACTTGTACAGACTTTTGAATCTCATTCGGTTTACGACTTGCTTGCATAATTCCTGGAACTACATTTGCTTACAGCCTTTGATATTCCGGAATAATCGGCTTGATATCGATAAATAAATGTCCTTAGGGTAAAGGGATCTCACTGTTACCTGGACTGTGACTGTAAAACACCTTTTGACTATTTCAGTGGTTTTCAAACTATGGCCGAGTGGAATCTAAGCGCTTGAACCATGTCGATGCAGTAACAAGGTTTGTCAAATCAACCAGTTTTAGTAGCAATCACTATGACACCAATTGTCACTAATGTGAGTGGGGGTGAAACAATGGCCTGTTCGATCCTTGGATCAAAGGAAGAAAACATTTTTATTTGCCTAATAGAATGTTTATTCAGCTTCTGGACATTTGTATTCGGTCCGTATACACACAGTTAGCTGCTCTGCTTACAGCTCACAGGTCCTGGAGGAATACCAACACATCAAAAATCCACTGATATGTGACCCCTATTTTACCACTACAAATTTCCAATGTCACAGAAATGGAACTTAATCCGTCGAATATCGGAACCTCATAATAATAAAAAAAACAGGGGAGTGTATGTGACCTGTAAGACAACAACACGGACTTGTTAGCTTCAACATATTCACTCATTATACATGACTTGTACTATAAGTACTATAAGATCAAGTACTATAAAATTGATTATTATGACTCAAAATTCTATAGTAACCTGTCAATGACTAGTATACCATGGCCTTAGCCATGCATAATACTTCTGACAAAACAGCAATGTTAATTAAAACATCATGGCAATCGATTCATGGCGTACAGTTATTCTATTACAGTTCAATCTGAATTTAATCTGATTTTAATCTGAATTCAATAGGACTGATTTACACAATTTATCCGAACCTGATAAATGCCATGGTAATCTACATAATCAATTAAAATCACACAGAAAAGGAATTCTTCAAGCTTCATTCATCTTCGGACATTTACCAGAGATATTCAATAATGAACTGCAAGCATTAATTCCATAACAAACTGATCATTATCGTCAATTAAAATTATTCAACAATTATTTAATAATTTCTAGTGGAATTATCTCTAAACAATGTTCATTGGCATCACATAATTTCTGCGCATAGATGCAATGCGTGTGCATGTTTTCAAACACATATACATGTACTAATGATAGAGCCCGCCAAAACCACGTGGCGCGGATTCCCATCGTGAGCATACTAATCTAAATCATTTTGATGTCAAACAACTTAACATTGCCTCGGCCTAAACAGTGCAGCATTCAAGTCCTTAAACTTTACGGAAAATTACTGCAGCAATGATTGTAGTGAAACTATCAGATAATGTAGGCATATTTACCGATTTTTCGTGCAGCCGGGCAAAACTTTTCTGCTTCAGCGACATTTGCGTACACTTCGCCATCCATAAGATGGCTTGCGAATCGTGTGTCTCCATTATCGCGGAGCGATATCTGGTGTTTTACCGGATTCTGTTCGGCCTTCATCCGGCGGAGAACAGACTCGAAAACTCTGATAAATTACAGGTTTGCATACATACCCCGGAAACAGATATTGCCTGGGCTTACAAAATATATAGGTATGAATAACTTTCGTATCATCCAAGAGGTGTGGTAGGTCGGTAATTTTGAACAAGTAGATCATCACATGACTCGAAAATGGCGGGTTACGTTGGGGTTACGTCGGTAGACTTTAGCTGATTGGCTGACGAAGTCACGTGGTATTGATATCTGGAAATTCCCTCCAGCAGTTGCCGGAAGTAGTCTGAAATGGATACACACGATCCCAGGGTCAATCTTACCGCGTATAGATGACCGAGATGGTTACAGGTTGCTTCAGCGAATTACGCATTCGACACGAACGTAACTCTTTTCTGTCGAGAGCTTACGTCAGGGGAAGTCACTCTCATTAGCTGATAACATAGAAACGTCAGTCCTGCAACAATTGTCAAAATAACGTGCTTCATATTAATAGAATTGTTTATTTTGTGTTTCGATTGGAAAGTATGGAATTGTTGGAGCTTTCTCGAATTCTCCATCGTTTACTATATATGCTTACTTCCTGTTTGACGTCATCATTTCTATGTCACTGGTGTGTGTAATTAATTGTCTTTGTCTTACGAAATTTTAATTCGATACATTGAATTAGATATAGCTAAGTCGCACATGCGCGTTGTAATCTTCAAAATCAAAATTGAGTTACCTCCCGTTATAGGGGTTCTCCCAATAACATCCATGTAAATAATTTTTATGCCAAATCCTTCTCTCAAACTCTCACGCGGTCAAACATGGTCGATGATTCTTTACAAATTATAGCTACGTCATCAACAATGCGATCGCATACTTGACTCAGATTGGACGAGTTTCTGAATCTGAACCGATTTTACTCCCGAACACACAATCTGCTTTCACCATGGTTTAACCCCTTTTTGTACATCTTTGGCGCTTTTTACGCCTCATTGACTCCTTTGCACCTCTTGGACCCTGATCATAATGACATGACGTCACTGAACCTGAACCTAAAATGGCGCAAAGGCCCCATTGTTAACTGGTTGTTATCTGTTTGGTATACCTGGTATACAACTGTAGTTACATTAGAGGGTTAGTACCATAGCCTTGCCGAAGCAGTCTCTGCCCCAATGTTCTTTGGAGATCGTTGAAATCGTCGCGTTCTTTAGATAGATATATGTCCGTTCCTCTGTCGCTGCAATATGCGAACACATGCAGATTTGGGACCTGTATGGATTAAATATGTTACATTGAAATAAAACAAGTAATATAAAATGAAATCAGGTTTATATCATCTATATTGGAAACGTATGCTTGTAAACCTGGAAAGCATATTGTATAGATATACATTTAATTGATTTTTAACCGTAATATTTATTCTTAAACTGTTCACAGGCTACGTACAGTAAGGGAGACAGTATCCATCATTCACCGAGACGAACAAAGGAATATTTACAAGTGAAGGTCACGAGGGGTCTCCTCTCCCGTTCTACGGACATAGACGCTAAATTGTATATATACAATGAAAGTAAGGACAGCCGACAACATTGGAACTGTAATAAATACATGTTGCGCTTGTTCCCTGTATATGCATGCATAACTAGTATAGAAAGAGTATGTCGAGTCGCATTGATCTACTTTTGTGGAGATCAAGTAAAGGCCAAAGCCGCTTTAGGTCACGTGACCGGAAGTGACTCCGTGTGGTAGTACTCCGCGGTGAGGTGGCACTCCCACTGCGGTGATGGGGTTACTTACTATGATGAGTTCATTACTTTCAAAGACAAAAAATCGTCTCCAGTCACTTCAATGTTAATTTGCGCCCCAGTTACGTCAATTTTAATTAACGCTCCAGACACTTCAATAGGGCTATGGCCGTGACGTTGTCATAAACTCGAGGGGCATTACGAGTTTGCTGGCTCCGGGCATCTATGGCAATTTTTGGTCATTTACGGGAATGTCCGGAAATTTCCGGCATCTCCGAAAAATATGCCAAATTCCCAGTCACATCAATGTTAATTTACTCCACAATCATGGCAATGTTATTTTCCTCAGAGGCCAATACAAGTCTCTGATTTCTTTTTGAAGATTTGAACTGAGCAGTCAAAAGGCTTTAGAACTGGAAGATATCCCGTGATACACCAAAACTTCCTATAACAATATTAAGGAAGTGGATCATGCTTATTAAGGAAGGAGTAGATCAGGTTCATTTTTTTCACAACAGAATGTGCTCGAACTTTCAGTAAAAACTTGTTATGCTAGGATACGACAAATACTGAAATAAAAACAGGGGATCACCATACTGTTGATAGAAATATGGCGTAAATTGTACAGATGTATACATCCCGTGCCATTAAACATGTTACCAGCCTCAAATCTAGGCTGAAATCGATGCCTCTCAAACCCAGCGAGAGCGATATATGTTACAACAGGTACAACATGAAACACATTTGTCCACAAAAAACTAAACTTGTTTCTACCATCCACGAGAAAATAGAAGGGGTTGATCTTTAAAAATAAATGGTATGGCCTGCCGCTCATTTTTCCACGTCCTTGTCAACAAGCATATACACGTATGCTATGCGACATTACCGAACCGTAGACACGAGCCATGACGTTATCCCATGGATCACGGTCTTTATCCAAACAGATCTCTACCTGTTCAAACGATCACTACCATCTGTACAACGATCTCTACCAGGTATTATTACGGGTTTATGAGCAGTGATATGTATCAATTTTGGATTCTTTTGCCAGGAAAACCTGAGTATAACTTGGAATGATATAGGGCAGCGTACGCCTGAATATACGAAGATATATAGTTCGATCTTGTTTCAAAAGTGCGTCTTCTGATTATTTCATAATCAGGGACATCGATCGCAGCATCGACGATTCAGCATTGGAAATGTGAAGAAATTTCCCGGTTTTTAATATCGTTAATTGAAATCCTGATCGAAACGGGCTACTTTCTAACGAAATATTATCAAGTTTCAGTCAAATTTCACGTATACGGCTAAAACTAAGCAAGTTCGAAAATTGCATTTTCAGACTGAAATCATCTA
>JAVTVY010028347.1:0-11567 GCA_036873755.1 Hanleya hanleyi
AAAGAAGGTTTCTTGCACAATGAGATCCCAAGGGGAACCTGTGTACCAAATTTGAGAAAGATCCATGCAGTAGTTCCTGAGAAATCGCGATAACAAGGTTTCATGGGGAAATCCAAGATGGCTGCCTGGTGGCCATATTGGATTCTCGAATCGGACCAAAAAAGGTAGCTTGCACAACTAGACCCCAAGGGGAACCTGTGTACCAAATTTGAGAAACATCCATGCAGTAGTTCCTGAGAAATCGCGATAACAAGGTTTCATGGGGAAATCCAAGATGGCTGCCTGGTGGCCATATTGGATTTCCGAATCGGACCAAAAAAGGTAGGTCCATGTGTGAAAGTTTGTCAGTTACTTGCCGAAGGGCGGTGGTTCTCTCCGGGTACTCCGGCTTCCTCCACCAACCAAACTGACTGTCACCATATGAGTGAAACAAACTTGAGTGTGACATTTAAGCCAAATTTCCTCCCTCCCTCCCAAAAAAGGTATCTTGCACAACTAGACCCCAAGGGGAACCTGTGTACCAAATTTGAGAAAGATCCATGAAGTAGTTCCTGAGAAATCGCGATAACAAGGTTTCATGGGGAAATCCAAGATGGCTGCCTGGTGGCCATATTGGATTTTTGAATCGGACCAAAAAACATGGTTCGCACACTACCTTGAAAATCTTAAATTGCCTTGAAAATGACAATTTAAAATTCAAGGCCTTGAAATGCCTTGAAAAATAGGAAATCGGGTCATGTACCTTGAAAAGGCCTTGAAAACGGGAATTCTTAGCATGTTGTTGTCAATTCTGTCAAGATGAGAGTTGTGAATGAATGTTGAATCGCCCTTTGTCATCCGTTAGCAAAAATAAGCCCTGATTATGACCGTAAGATTATTTTCTCAAATGATTGTCACGCTGTGTAAAGGGAGACTATCCACGGTATACAGGTTCTCCTTGGAAATCAGAAACCTCACTTGAAGTATGCTATCGTAAGTGAGCGGAGGGTTCCCGACTATTTGAATCTCGGTCACCGCTTCTGCGCAATGAATATACATAAGGTCACCTGATCACTTGGGCCCGCTACATCGCGAACCCATTTGCGTACACTTCGCCATCCATAAGATGGCTTGCGAATCGTGTGTCTCCATTATCGCGGAGCGATATCCGGTGTTTTACCGGATTCTGTTCGGCCTTCATCCGGCGGAGAACAGACTCGAAAACTCTGATATATTACAGATTTTCATTCATACCCCGGGAACAGATATTGCCTGGGCTTACAAAATATATAGGTATGAATAACTTTCGTATCATCCAAGAGGTGTGGTAGATCTGTAATTTTGAAGAAGTAGCTCGAAAATGGCGGGTTACGTTGGGGTAACGTCGGTAGATTTTAGCTGATTGGCTGACGAAGTCACGTGGTATTGTTTTATGAAAATTCCCTATAGCAGTTACCGAAAGTAGTCTGAAATGGATACACACGATCCCAGGGTCAGTCTTACTGCGTATAGATGACCGAAATGGTTACAGGTTGATCGCGAACCCTCAGATTTCCATTGAGTTTTCATGCCGAATGAATATTTTTCGGGTTTCCGACAGGTCCAGCAGAACGAAGTGGTTTTTGGCGGCTTTTGAAAATTGTTTCGTTTTTGACATTGAACATCATCTGCTAAATACAAATTGTGGAAATGGTGTGCCTTTTCAATACAAATTGGCTAAAGGATGACAAGTATAAGGACTGGCTTTGCCAGCATGCAGATAAACGCAAAGCTGTATGTGCTGTGTGTAAGAAAGATATTGAGGTTGCCAAAATGGGTGAGTCAGCCTTCACTTCCCACATGCGTGGCAAAACACATATCAGCGGTATGGAAAATTTAAGACGGATCACGAGGACCTGTACAGTGGTCGAAATTTGATTTTTTTTTCCTTAGCCATTTGGCTACCAGACATAACAAATTATTCGCCAAGTTGGCAAGGAGATAATTTTTTCACTCGCCGAAGGTTGAGCTATTTAGTGATCACGCAATTGCCTCAGCTGTGCTATTTCACTGTTTCATGTTCCCAGTGTCGACTCCGGATATATACGTTCATAGTGACCATTGCACGTTTGGTCCACTTTCATAACAATTTGGAGCCACGTGTGACAAAAATCGAACCAGACCCGGCTCACTCCATTTAAAACATATTAGTTCACAAAATATTTCACGCAAGTTTGGTGTTTATTTACTAAAAACGACAGTTGATTGTGTGAAGATCATCTACAAATGTGAAACAGATGTGCCGTTTCTTCAGAAATGTGCTTCAAAACGCGTGAAAACGCACCGTCTTGACAAGCTTCTACAACAAAATCCAGATGGAAAATATCCATGTTCCGGGCATCAAATTGAAGGACAATAACCCAGCTTTCATTTGCTCACATGTTATTCATGTCAAAAAGTAGAAATACGCCAATTTTATTGGATAAAAATGCTATTCACTTCGAATCTGTAATGACCTCCCGCGAAAATACTGATCACCTGACGTAAACCCGACTTCCTGATTGGCCGAAATCTTAATATCGGTCAGTGCGCGTACGCATGATTGACCAAATCCAGCGAAGAAGGAAATGTTTTTGAACTCAATAGCGAAGCTGAGGTCGCCAAACGTCCCGTAAACAATGGGATATTTACTTGTTTATGTGGAATGTTCTATAAATTTTTGATATTCATTACGCGAAGAGTAATCAGGAATACGTATCATGACATCTAGAAGATTTTATACGATTTATTTATTCGCGATGAAGCAGGAAAAGACCGTCTATCGGTAGCAATCAGGACGTGATAAAATTACACACGTGAGTTTTCAGTACGTTATTTTTGCCAAATAACGATTTCTAAATATTTCTAAGGCTGTAAAATGCCAAATATGTTCTGAATGTACACTTAGACAGATACGTAGCACTGAGCAGGTGGCGATAAACGATACTGGAGGACAACAATTCATTCGACATTTTGGCAACAACTAGAATTTTCCTGTCGCCATATATGCGACTAGAGGGAATTTTTATTCGCCGAGTTCTCATTTCTATTCGCCGTTGGCGACATGGCGAGCGTGATTTTCGACCCCTGCCTGTAGCCCAGTTACGGATTACAAGGCTCAGAGCATGCCACATGGGTGACGGTGTGTAAATAAATAAGCTATCCACAAGACATCGATATCGTGTACATTTTAATGTGACAGAAACATCAGACTATAACACATCTTTAACATAAGTGTCATATTTGACATTTAATAGGCAGCGTATCGTCAATGCATGACAATGTTATGTATGAACAATAATATCAGCAAGACATTAGTAAAAGTTTATGTATCATTGGATACTGGTTGTGAAAAAAGGTAAGAAAACTCAGAAAATTAGTCTGTATTCCTTTATTACATAAAAAGTGTATACCTTGAAAACAGGAATTATTACTTTGAAAAGACCTTGAAAAGGTCTTGAAAACTGGGGCCTCCAAGGTGTACGAACCCTGAAAAAAGGTATCTTGCACAACTAGACCCCAAGGGGAACCTGTGTACCAAATTTGAGAAAGATCCATAAAGTAGTTCCTGAGAAATCGCGATAACAAGAATTGTTTACGGATGGACTGACCGACGGACCACGGACGAAAAGCGATTTGAACAGCCCAGCGGGCTAAAAAGTGACTGAAACAGAATTTTTATAATTATCCAAATTAGGCCTCCACCGACCAATACAGAAACAATGGTGGGGCAGTGTCGGAATTGGGGGCATACAATTAAGAAGTCTGATTGCTTCTTTCCTGCGTTGGATTCCATCATGGTCAGTTTGAGCTGACCAAATTTTAGGCTCATTGTGACTGTCACTTGATCCTCGTGTAATACTATGGACTGCTGCAGTACCAGACAGACACAAAACAAACACATATTCATTCATATTAAATTGTATTAAATATACATGAAGTGAATGAAAATTGAGAGATAATTATATCAGTGATATTTCTGACAAGAAGTACATGCAAGTTCCCAAGTGCTTGTTATGTACAGTTTAATCCATGAAATCATTCCGTTTTGTCATAATATTTTTCCATGGTGCTACACATACAATGGACTGCTGCTCACATAGATCAACTGGAACAACGCTATAAAATGTGTAAAATGTGTTAAAGTTCTGATAATAATAACCTGACATTTGGTGTACATGAAGATTCAGTACGATATCTAGTGATAAAAAAAATGACTGGACACCAACAACCATACCTTTCATTCACAGGCTATAAATCTCTCATTTCCGGGTAACGCGCTGCAGAGGTCTGGTTTAAATCATGCTGGGCTTGAAAATGAAAATTACCGAATGACCTACAATGATCAGTTGTATGACAAATTGTACTGCTGCCTTCACGTATAATCATCCTTGTCGATTCAGTACTGTGACAATGGGTTTTGTGCATATTTTGAGACAGAGTTATGTTTTTCTATATCTTAAAACACACAGACATGACAGAAACAAACACTTTTCCCAACAGTTTTCTAAAACCATTGCATTTCACCTCTAACAACTCTTTCATTCGACTTTTTCTCAGGTCATGCCAGATGAAGGAACGGAAACTGTGAAATCTGGGAACCTAGCCATGAAGCTTGGGATCCTTCTAGGACTGGCACCAAAGCCGAGTCTGACCGACTTTGTTTCATTGTTTTGTAAGAAAACCCCACTCAGGTCAGCCATTTCTGCCCAACAGTAGCCTCCTCTTGTACAATTTGTTCATAGATCAAAGATAGAAAGCCTATGGGGGTTAGATGCCACCATTAAAATTCCATAATTATTATGTAGTAAATTTGGCTGGCACATCTTCAGAAAACCCTATTCCCAATATTTTGTTGCTACAAATGTCCTACCTTGCTGGAAAGACTGATTTGTTCTGTCAAATTTATCGGGAATTTGAACATATGATGAGTGACTCATTTTCGAACCAGGTACCATGACAAACAATCACCCCGCAGAAACTGATAATGCCCTAAAATCCCATGGGGGTAGCAGACAAAACCTGTCAAAATGTTGCTGCCTGCACATGCTTCTAGCGCTATGTATATTTTTCATGGCAAATAACCCAGAAAGAATTCAAATATATATGATACCAACCATTCTTTCCTGGAATGAATAACAGCCAATCAGCAGACACCCTGTCCAGGCGCCTCGGAGCACGTTTGAAAGTGGGGGGGCTGAACTCTATATCGGCCATGTTAAATGCTGGACTGGTGCTATCTAAGATAGGACTTATAACATATTGCAGTCTCAAAAAGTGGGGGGGAGGGGCTGTAGCCCCCCCTGCCCCCCCGGTTCCGCGGCCCCTGCTGTCATCTTCTATAAACAATTAATAATGGTGTCTAACCTACAGAACAAATGTTCAGATAATATATACCTGTACAAATTATGGGTACATGGTAGCCATGTATTTGCAGGAAATCTGCAGATAGCGACATTTAGAAATCTGCAGATGTTAATGGCAAAATGCCCCCCCCCACCAGACTTTCTGCACTATCTCCGGAACGACAAAAAATGGAGAGCTGAAACTCTGTGACTTTATAGTTTATCATATTGGGGTCATTTTGAGCCTATTCGCATAACCTCCTGAGCAGAGGATCATGGAAAAATTCAAGATGGCGGCCACGTGGGATACCAGAAAAGTGATGTTTTCGTCATATTTCTTCAAAATTTCTACTTCTCCGCGATGAAAATTGGGCAAAAACTATTTTATTTCACATCACATAATATTTGCTAAATTTACCATGCAGTTTTTGCGGAGAAATTGCATAAATAAAAAAATCGAAAAATCTGATCGAAAAATCAACCCAAAAATGCCGCTTGACCCAAGGGTATAGTGTGGTAAGTTTCAACCCCCTAGCTCAAGGGGTAAGAAAAATAATTAGGGGAGGGGGGGATCTCTGGTGTTGTTTTTCAAAAGCAGAATGTTTTTTTTTCCATAATCATGATAACCAGTTTTCAGAAACTAATGTTACCATGGTTACCATACTGATTATTGTTAGTTTTGTTACTACATGTACATAATGATCATCAGCATAATATCCTATGTTGTCATAACATTGTGCATATTGTAATATACATAACATTGTGCACATAACCACTTCTGGTTTGAATTTAGTTTTTAGCTCACCATTAAAGTGTGTTTTAGGCTTCTGAAGATGTTACTGAATTTTGGAACATGTAATCTCACCAATATGTTAAGAGAATCCAAGTAAGATAAATGATTATAATTTATTCGTGATTGCAGTTAGAAGATACATATCATGTTTATATTCCCCCCCCACTAACACTAATTCAGTCTGATTATATTGTACCATTCCCTATTGTTTTTCTGCATTCACAAATAATAGCATATATGTGGATGTACTATAATACGTGATTCTTAGTAACGTATTCACTTTAGGCCTACTTTGGGCGGCAAAAACTCCTCGATGATGATTGGAGTGTTCAAATTTGTTTCACGGATATATTGAAAATGCTGGGTTTTCATCTTATTAGGAGGGAGAAAATTACGACAGATGTCAAATCAGCCGTTCTCGAATTAAATTTGGAAGGCGAATAATTAGGGAAATTACCATAGTACTATTATCAATGACCTTTATAGATGTATGTATCCATAGTGCTATTATCAATGACCTTTATAGATGTAAGTATCCATAGTGCTATTATCAATGACCTTTATAGATGTACATGTATGTATCCATAGTGCTATTATCAATGACCTTTATAGATGTAAGTATCCATAGTGCTATTACCTACATCCAGCAGTAGGGCCTCTAGATCTTGTCTGAAAATTGACAAGATCAGTACATGGTATGATGTATGTACCAGTGTGTTTCTTGATTTTCCGTATTTGTGATAGTAGTGGATTATTGTATTGAATCTGCTTTTATTGAGTCAATTCATGAACATGTAAATACAATTCAACAGAATGACTGACTTTATATCTATCTACCTGTTTGATAAAAGTGCTGTGGATGGATACACATGTAATCAGAAGCAAATGAAGTAGAAGTCTGTAACTAGATTGGGCTAGCTAGGATGCATTGGCCACTGCCCCTTCCTTGTAACACATGCGACGTCGACTGAATATGTCGTGTTTGCACAGATTCAGAAAACTGACTGATGCATCATGAGGGATTCAATGGAAGAGGCCTTGATTGAGATACTGGAATTCAAATACACAGCCTAGGCAGTGTACATAATTAATCTCATCCACGATTCTCATTTGCCGACTCAGCTTCTCCTGGGCTCTGGGCTGGGCTCTCTAGTGGTGTTTCGGTTTGTCGTGTCAGTGCTAGTCTTAGTTTACAGATTTCAAGTTACTTGCTTCTGATATAATACATGTATATTCAATATGGACAATATTGTGGCTCTTTTCCAGATACATTGGGATTCTTCAAAGTACATGTACATAAGTAGACCATATAATCAAATCTGGAGGAGATACAAACAGGATTATAAGATGATATTGAACTGTTAATCATGTTAACTAATATAACATGTTATTATGTATTACTGTGTGTATAAAAGTTCTCTATTGCCAATATGCAAGGAATGTATATAGATTTATGGGCTGTCAGAGGGCATCCTAGCATGATGATGCCTTGGGGACAATAGAACATGGAAATAAAACTTTCAACAGAGATGATAGAATTACACAAGTATGGTAACTGCATTGGATTTGAAAGTGTATTATTAAAATGTTTTGCCGATAGGTAGCCAACAGTGTCTTGTCTTGTTGTAAACCAACACTCATCATGTTCATAGTTACCATGGTTACAGAGAATGAGACGGGTAATTCTGATCCAATGCAATACAAATTGGTTACTGGGGTGGGGAGAGTGTAACTTCACTCTCCTAATATGGAATAAGGAGAATGTATGAAATCTAGTGTGACTCCACACAGAGAATTTCACTGCTGCCTTGTACATGTATCTGAAATCATAAACGAAGTAAAGTTTTGCCTAGACCAGCAGGTAAAACCAGTTCCTGCTCAGCCATGTAAAAACTTGGTAACATGTATAACAGCATTATACCTGTATGAATTGAAAAGCATTTTGTTAATCGGTGAAACTGCAACTTTCTCTTTGTTTCATGGCAATAAACGTGTACACCTGTATTGCAGTATTCCCGTTTTGAATTCAGTCTTTTCCAGGATTGTATACATGTACAGCAAAACCTGTGAATACAGGCACCTGGGTAAACCGACCAACCTCTAAATCCCGACATTATCCATGGTCGGACGTCCCAAGACTTACATTTAAAGTATTTTGAACCTTGATTATACCAGAACCCTGTTAAGACCATCACTATAATCTGGTCTGTGTACACAGGTTTCACTTGACTGTATCTGATTTACCACCATCATCTCTCGAGAGAACGAATAAACTGTTGGCCTCCGGGTGTTTTCCAGAATGCTGGAAATCATCTCTCATCGTACCTCTGCATAAATCCGGTACTATTAAAGACTCAAATAATTATCGTGGAATAGCTATAGTATAAGTAGTTGTTTTTCTAAATTATTTTGTTCTGTTTTGAATAACAGACTGCAAACTCACTTGGAAGACCTTGGCAAACCAAATGACTCCCAATGTGGATTTCGTAAGGATCATAGGGGGGCTGACAATGTATTTATTTTGAAATCTGTGATAGATTCTAATATTAGTGAGAATCAAAGGATTTATCCATCGATGTTCCGAACTCCATGTATCATATCCAAAAGGTATTCACTACACTTCTACAATGTGACACATTTAAGACCACCAAAGTCTTCGCAAAATTTATTTCTGAGAGTTTTAACAGGAGAAGTCCTTCCAGGTAATGGCACTGGCTGTTCGGTTGTTACTCGTGTTCACTTCGTATTACTATTTCTTGTAGTACACTGAACTAGTGTGTTTGATATGGTTTCTCGGCCATAACCAATGTGAATTGTGTTAGTGCCAATAAAGAATTGAATTGAATTAAAAATTGAATCTCCAGGCATCTTCATCTGACAAAGCCGTACCATGACAGAATATGGGTTTGGCATCACTATAAGACCAGTCATAATATTTAGGAGTGCCGAATCACATAATTTCGTGACCTCATAATCTCTCCGTATATACCCATATTTGAGCAAATTGGAAGCCAGGCAATGTGTCATATATTTTTAATATATGTAATTATCTTTGTTTTGACTGGAAATGTGCTCATGTGTCATTTCCTCAATGACCCCAAAGAGATGTTCATTCAGCTTTAGTCTCAGCTTGTCTGTACACTACAACACCATCCGTTCATTGGCTGTTACTTTGAACAGTCCATTTAATAGCCACACAGTGTGCCTTGCATGCAAGTATTATACAGTATGGAGGATAATTCACTACCAACAGCTGGACAATACCAGACAACCATGATGTCACATGTGACCTAATTCACTGGAACAGGTCTGATGTATGTGAAATATTTTTGCAATCAAGTTCACAATTAATTGTCCCCCGCTACTTAGTAGGGGGGGATATTAGAAACACCGGTGTCCGTAATTCCGTAATTCCGTAAGATTTTCTTATCCGGACAATAACTCGTGAACGATTTAACCGATCAACTTCAAACTTGGGGTGTGCCTTGACATTGGCGAGAGGACGGTTGGGATTGTTTTTCAGCAATGTGCATAATTCAATATGGCCGCCGTCAGCCATTTTGGATTATAAGCAGTTGGATTTTAGATTTTCTTGTCCGGACAATAACTCGTGAACGATTTAACCGATCAACTCCAAACTTGGGGTGTGCCTTGACATTGGTGAGGGGACGGTTAGGATTGTTTTTCAGCAATGTGCGTAATCAAATATGGCCGCCGTCAGCCATTTTGGATTATAAGCAGTTCGATCTTAGATTTTCTTCTCCGGACAATAACTCCTGAACGATTTAACCGATCAACTTCAAACTTGGGGTGTGCCTTGACATTGGTGAGAGGACGGTTGGGATTGTTTTTCAGCAATGTGCGTAATCAAATATGGCCGCCGTCAGCCATTTTGGATTATAAGCAGTTCGATCTTAGATTTTCTTGTCGGACAATAACTCGTGAACGATTTAACCGATCAACTTCAAACTTGGGGTATGCCTTGACATTGGTGAGAGGACGGTTGGGATTGTTTTTCAGCAATGTGCATAATCTAATATGGCCGCTATCAGCCATATTGGATTATAAGCAATTGGATCTTAGATTTTCTTGTCCGGACAATAACTCATGAACGATTTAACCGATCAACTTCAAACTTTGTGTGTGCCTTGACATTGGTGAGAGGACGGTTGTGATTGTTTTTCAGCAATGTGCGTAATCTAATATGGCCGCCGTCAGCCATATTGGATTATAAGCAGTTGGACCTTGTCCGGACAACAACTCGAGAACGATTCAACCGATCTACTTCATATGTGGGGAGTGCCTTGACATTGTTGAGAGGAGGATTAGGATTGTTTTTCAAGGACGTCCTTGATCCAATATGGCCACCGCCGCCATCAGCCATATTGGATTATAAGCAATTGGAACTTAGATTTTCTTGTCCGGACAATAACTCATGAACGATTTAACCGATCAACTTCAAACTTTGTGTGTGCCTTGACATTGGTGAGAGGACGGTTGTGATTGTTTTCCAGCAATGTGCGTAATCTAATATGGCCGCCGTCAGCCATATTGGATTATAAGCAGTTGGATCTTGTCCGGACAACAACTCGAGAACGATTCAACCGATCTACTTCATATGTGGGGAGTGCCTTGACATTGTTGAGAGGAGGATTGGGATTGTTTTTCAAGGACGTGCTTGATCCAATATGGCCACCATCAGCCATACTGGATTTCATTGGATTTTAAGCAGTTTGATCTTGTCCGGACAATAACTGGAATACGATTCAACTGATCTACTTCAAACTTGGGGAGTGCCTTGACATCGGTGAGAGGACGGTTTGGATTTTTTTTTCAGCGATGTGCATAATCCAATATGGCCACCGTCAGCCATATTGGATTATAAGTAGTTGGATCTTAGATTTTCTTGTCCGGACAATAACTCGTGAACGATTTAATCGATCAACTTCAAATTTGGGGTGTGCCTTGACATTGGTGGGAGGACGGTTGGGATTGTTTTCCAGCAATGTACGTAATCTAATATGGCCGCCGTCAGCCATATTGGATTGTAAGCAGTTGAATCTTGTCTGGACAATAACTCGAGAACGATTCAACCGATCTACTTCATACCTGGGGAGTGCCTTGACATTATTGAGAGGAGGATTAGGATTGTTTTTCAAGGGCGTGCTTAATCCAATATGGCCACCATCGGCCATACTGGATTTCATTGGATTTTAAGCAGTTTGATCTTGTCCGGACAATAGCTGGAGTACGATTCAACTGATCTACTTCAAACTTGAGGAGTCCCTTGACCTTAGTGAGAGAACAGTCATGTATTATGTTTTATGGATGTGCATAATCCAATATGGGTGCCATCTGCTGTATTAGATTATGTTAAGCTCATCAGCGATATCTCCATTTTCAAGTCATACTCTTATCAATGATATGAGATA
>JAVTVY010028348.1:0-10946 GCA_036873755.1 Hanleya hanleyi
CATGTCAGAGACCAATTATTTCACATAGTCCAAGTTATGAAATAATGCACACACTTCCACCATCATCCGAAACCCTGTAATGTATCATCCGAAACCCTGTAATGTAATGATCCGCACTGTGACCTGTCTCTGATCTTTCTTGCAAGCAGTTGGTCCTATTAAACAAATAAAGAATTGTGCAATATAATTTGTCTTCACTATCCTGTCAATATAAGCTTACATTTGTAAGTACCATTCTACAGGGGTTGAAATGTTTGTAAAATTTTACTTGTCCCAGGTGACAAGGGACTATTTTTTTTACTTGTCACCTTGTTGACAGTAGTTGTCTCAAAATATTACCAAGTTTTGACTTCCTTATATAACCGTGTTCTAATTTTTCATGAAATAGAACAACCAATTAGATTCAGACTTTGTTCTGTTATTCTTTTATTGTATTTATTTGGGTAGTAGAATACACAGACAGACAGACTACACCATGTATACAGACAAATTACCATTTTGATTGGCTTAGGTGAAGGAAAGTAATTAGGATAATCAGCGTCGTCTGCCGATTTTTGTAATTTGTCCCCGAGTTTTGCAATACACAGAAAATTTATCGTACAGCTTTAAAACTTCACACAGTATATGAACTAAAAAAAAAAATTCCCCCATATGTAATTAATCTGGGAATTGACGAAAATCACCAATACCTACCATGTTATTTTGGGGCTACGATGACATTGACCTGCCAATGTTATATAACATGCAGACTTGGTGTCATGGCGTCAAAAAATAACCTACAAATCTCCCATCTAATTGCTGTTTTCGCGATTTGTTGAGAATTACTGGAAGGATTTTCTTGATACTTTGGAATAAAATTAGTACTTTTTATTTTATTTCCTGTGTGAAGTTTCAATATCCCCCGATCAATTGTCTCCGAAATAATGCCGGATATATTATCTGTGACAGACAGTAGAACCAGTATTTTTACAAGGGAAAGAATGTTTTCAATATCATGTGAGTCACTCTTTCGACGGATAATTTTTGGCAAGAAATTCTTGATTGTTCTTGCCTTCTTGTGACTGGGATTTCATTCCGACGTTTCAGAAAACGATCCATATTACTGTCGAAGAATAGTTGCCACTAACCCTCTATTCAACCAAAATGACCGAACCACCATGACCAAACGTGTTATCGCTAGGCTGCATTCAGATTCTATCAGCTACGCTGATTGGCTGGATGGAGTTATTAGACTAATGAAATCGCGCGTACCATAATCACTCAACTTGTCACAAGGTTATTTTCTATCTTCGCGCACAGGAGAGCGGTTTTCAAAACGACAGTGACAACAACGACATCGGTCATACGGGCCATGAAATCACGTAAATTTTATCAACTTCGAGGCCTGCGGAAACTATGCTACACACATTGTTTTGTTAGGCGAAGTATATATCTGTTACAAATAAAAACGGCACTTTATGGCTTTGTTGTCGCAGGCGACAAGTCATTTTTCTTTTTACTTGTCACTTGCGAAAATCACAAGTAGACAAGCGTTATTTCGAGCCCTGATTCTATAAAATCTGAACTCATCAACTGTACATTGAGCCATCTGCAGATAAAGCCTTGATGACCCCCCCCCCCCACTCACCAACAGAGTGGCAAAATTATTCATTCTTGTTGCTGGTTTTAGTATGGTCTATGAGCATCATATATCTGATTATTAGCATTGAAAATGACAGATTATTCCTTACATCTTCAATCGCGATAAAATCCATTACAAGATGATGATGTTCACTCTGTGGGAGCCATATACACTGTCGCCTCCTTCATCTTCCTCCAACAGTCAGACTCAAACAAATGGCTTCTTTCTGACCTTCTCCCTGTTACACTTTCTGTAGGAGAAAATATTAAATGGAGTAAGATCTAATATAACTAATTTATTCATGAAGGTTGGGGGAAATATCCCGATTTTCATGACAAGCACTCACTCACTCGGCCCCTCGCAACCCCTGGCAATTTCTCATGCCACCACCCTGCCTCGGGAATATCTCATGAAATCAATCCCACATGGTCTTGCCACATAAAAATAGTATATATTTTCCCCCCCCCCCCCCATCCTCCCACACACACACACTTTACCACCATGCCCCCTTATCTGGATTGGAAAAAAAATCATAATTACTAACATGGATATTATAGTATACTAATGTTGCATGTTTGTAAATCTCATCCATTTGCCTCTTGACCCCCCCCCCCCTCCCCCCTAACTGGATGTGTGTGTAGTGGGCATGGTGGGGGGGGGGTTATGTAGTGGGCATGCTGGGGGTGGGGGGTTATGGGGTAATACATGGTACAGCTATGATGTATCATTTATCAAGTCTTATCAATGACTTCTCAAATTTCCTTTGATTGTGTCCTTATAATGTATTCACTTACTACTTGTCATCCATCATGGTGTATTTCATAAACATCAAAATGACTTCTTCATCGATCAGGCACTAGGGCAGCTGGACTTCTCACACTTCTCACTTGATCACTGGATAAACAGTTACACAATGTTGACATGATATTACCCAATTGGACACAAAATGTTGCCAACATTTGATATAGTCTTACGACATTATGTAACTATTATAAATTCATTGGACTGATTAGAATTTCAGGCAAAATTGAGGGGTGACTGAATGTTAATAGATGTTTTGAATTATTATAGGATTATAATATGCATAGGAATATGTCCAGTGAACAATACTATATAATGTCTTAATGTATTTTTTTTTTTTTTTTTTTTTGGAATAGGAGATTAATGCATATTAGTTTGCAAGGACCTTAGATTTTAACAATCCACAAAGCGTATTGGAAGTATTTTTGTGGACAATGCGGCTGATAATTACTGGTATCCATATGTATATAGCTGTTGACCTATGCAGATATAGTGACAGTTTAATTAATTCTATTTTGGAAATACATAGGAAATTATATAGCCTGTAAGGGCCTTTTAGATTGCACTCATCCACAACTGGTATGGAAAAACGACATGGTAAATGTAATAAGTGATTGGAAATTGCAAAATACCGCCAAGCGGTAACAGTAAATTATATCAATGACATATTAAAACAGACAACAGACAGCAAAATTCTTTCACGCAACAATGAAGCATAGTCCAGTTTTCGACACAGCTTCGATTTCAAAACATAAAGCGAAAGCAACGGGGACGAGATTTCTGTGCGTAACGTATTCAGTGTTGAAGCGCAGTTCAAACAATTGTTTGTCCATATTACTTACCAGAAAACAGATGTAACGGGACGAGTAATGTTCATTGTTAAGCTGCCAACAACACCACACGTTCTCCTCCTGATACTGCACTCCAACAGGTGGCGCTTCATAAAACGAAGGACGATAACCGATGGCCAGTTGAACCATAGTCCAGTTGAACGTTGAACCAAAAAGTGGTTCTTTTGACGACCACCGCGGGGAAAACAATAACGAGGGCGGGAAATACGTTGAACCGAAAAACAGTTGAACGTATACTCGGTCGGGAATAATTTTGACCCACACAACAGTATTACGTCTTTCATTTTTGATAACTTCTATGATTGTTTCTGACTGTTGATAGGCTATTTTATGAGCGAAAATAGTAATATGCCATCAAAATAAGTGCATAACAGCGAAGTTTCCCAAATCGACACGCGTTATTAACGACTTGGACATTCAGTTTTAAGCATAATCACATGGTTTATTTGGAAAAGTCTGCAGAATTTAACTTAATATTAATAAGAAAATTACTCCCTGTTCTAAGACATTCATATCCCATTGTTTCGGTCATGTTGGTGTCGTTTTACCATGCACGGAGTTTCATGTGGTTGAACGTATAACCAGTTATATGTTGAACGTAGAACCAATAATAGGTTCAACGTTTACGCCCAAGCTAGTATCATGTGGTTATACGTAGAACCAGTTATAGGTTGAAAGAAGAACCAATAACAGGTTCAACGTTTACCTCCATGCAAGTATCAATATATGCTTGAATTCGAACTGAAACGTTCAACCAGATTCCGGGTAAACGTTTACTGTCATTAAAAATTGGTTCAACGTTGAACTGATAACAGGTTGAACATTTACTCCCTGAAATTGGCCGTTTTTACAGTGTACGGACTGTAGTTTTTACGAGTGTGTCCAAAAAAACATTACTAGGGTAAATTATTCGCCGCATTATCTCCCCATAGTTCAAAATAGTGTTGATTCTCTCGACATCTATATAAAGACTGAAGACAACATACCAGCAACCCATCTGAGTGAACCAATCACGGTGACGCTACACTTGAAAAAAAAATATGACGAATCGACAATTGTGTGTTATGACGAAGCGACAATTGTACGTTCCCGACGTAAAAATATGGATTCGGCTTTATCAGGTCCAAGTCAACTCCGTGCCGTACACCACGTCACAAAGCGGTAGAGGTCCGAGCATCCTTCCTATTGAACCCCAAGTGTCACAGAACGGTTTATAAGTACCACCTTTTACGCTAATAGCCCCGTCACAACAAGCCGTCGAGCAAACCAAGTCTGAATCAGTATAAATAAAAAGCCCATGCACCTCGTCTCCGCTCACTACCCCCCAAGGGCAGACCCAGATGAAACGTATAAAAAGACCGTCACCGCCAAAGAAACGGAAGATTCCCTTCAACCCGAAACGTTATCTCTTTTTTATTTACCGCCTTCGCAAACAGCGGTGGAAAAATCGTTACCTCATCGACGTGAGACCGACATCCCAAATCACCGATGGTGCTCCCATTGAATTTATGATACCAGGCCAGGGGTTAGATTATCTCGACCTGAAATCCTGTCGGCTCTATGTCAAGGCTAAAGTAGTGCACAGCGATGGTGCTCCGTTGATCAAAGACGAAAAATGCGCCCCCATCAATCAACTGCTACAGACCATGTGGTCACAAATTCATGTATCTATGCAAGGTAAACTGGTGACGACCATGGACAACGGTAATCCATATAAAACATACCTTCTTACAGTTCTCAATTTCAGTGCAGAAACCCAACTACAGCATCAACTGTATATGGCTGACGTTGGTAGTGATATGGATACCGCGGATCCCATAGCAGGTGCAAATGTCGGACTTACAGAGAGACAGCAATTCATCGCGGAGAGTAATGTATTCGAGATGGAAGGAAACCTCATGCAGGACTTGTTCAAACAACACCTCTGCCTGCTAAACAACGTTGACGTACATGTGAAGTTGTACCGATCCATACTGCAGTTCATCTTCATGTCGGACGCTGAATCTACAGCCTACAAACTCATAGAGGACATCACCTTGAAAGCTTACAAAGTACGCGTCAAACCTGGTGTCATACTGGGACACGCCAAAGCTCTCGAGGACAGTTCCGCATTTATCCCTACCAGAGCACGCAGTTAAGATGATATCCATAGCCGCTGGACAGACCCTCTTCCTCTGGGAAAACATGTTTCAATCCTTATACTCCAGCAAACTGATCGTAGGTTTCGTGTCTTCCAAGGCCGTGAGAGGGGACTATAAAAAGAATCCTCTGAACTTTCATCACTTTAAGCTTACAAATATGTCGGTAAATATAGACGGCGTCACTTCCCCGGATCATCAAATAAGAACGAGGTACGATGCAGATCGTAACACCTCTAAGCGCGCATCGGCCTACCTCACGTTATTCGACGGTATAGGATAGTTCGAAGAAAACTTTGGAATGCTTTAAATTTGTTCGAGTATCACAAGGGCTACACGCTATACGCCTTCAACTTGGACCCAACCTTCGCCTCGAAGGATCACCTACAGCTGTTGAAACGAGGCAACCTTAGACTGGAAGCGGTTTCGGAGAATATCTTCCGGAAACCGTGAGCTGCATCACCTGCGCGGAGTTCCCAGCCCTGATAGAGGTGGGTAAGGTGGGGAACGTCATAGTCAACGCACCATGAATAGCGACGAGATGCTTTGCATTATTCGCGCCGATTGGACGTTGGTCCGGTGCTTCCGCGGGGTGTACCCCGGCTGCATATATTGTAAACACAGACCCGTCTACTCTTCCCGGTGAACATTGGGTATTATTCTACTTTTCCGAAGACAAAGGCACTTTTTTATTCATTGGGACAATTACCAGAACATTACGGTCATCGCTTCGCTTCATTTCTCAAAAACAATTGTAAAACTATTTCGTATAATGACAGAGTACTTCAAGGAGATCAATCATTTAGCTGTGGACACTATTGTATATACGTGTTACTCCAGTTAAGACGAGGCGTATCTCTATCCAGCGTGCTGACGGAATTCATCAAAGCCATTGTCATAATGTTTGTTATGTACACAGATTTGTGACGCGACATTTCACACATTGTATATCTAACACAATTCATATGTATTGTAGCTGTTAATTCTTTCAATAAAATGCTTTCTTAAACCAAACCTCTAACGTTTTATCATTTCTATATAAATTGCAAAGGTGACTATAAAAGCGATGATCTCTTCACCCTAGTCAAGACACGATGGTTCCGGGTGGATGGAAAACCTATTTGTCACGTGTCTACTTTGATACTACTGACGTAGCCTCGTTTACATGCCCTGTCAAGCTACGCTCTATGCTGCGTAAACGAGGGTATAACGTTCCCCTAACTGCCCTAAACCAATGGTTGAGCGATCAAGACCCTTACAGTTTACAGAGGCCTATCCGATATTCATTTAAGAGAAATAGTGACATCAGCTGGAATTGACAATTTGTGGGACACCGACTTGGCGGATGTTACCAATGTATGGAAACACAATGACAACATAAAGTTCCTACTCTTCACTATAGACGAGCGTTATTTTGTTGGTCGTTCCTTTCTCCAATAAATAACAGCAGTCAGTTGTTTCGGGGTTGGTATCCTTTTCAAGTCAAGGAAGATCCCCAAAATATCTGAGATGGGACAAAGGCAGTGAATTCATTAACCGATTGGTGAAGGCCTACTTATTGAAGAAGGGAGTTTTACCTTATGTCACACATAATGAGGCTAATTACGTGGAGAGGGTCATCGGGACGGTCAAGAATGTATTATATCCACCGCTACCTGGATGTTCTAGCAGACATGGTGAGAGCTTACAACCGTGGACAGCACCGATCACTAAACGAGAGAGCTCCAGCTGACGTAAAAAGGACAATAAAGCCATACTCTGGAAAGAAATGTATGTGGACACTACACAGCCTACACGGAGACAGCCCTTTAAATTGAAGATTGGTGATTCTGTTCGCATTTCACACGTAAGATATGTATTCCAACGGGATGGTCAAGCCAAGTGGACAGAGGAACTCTTCAAAATTTCAAAAAAGGTTTCGTCGACAAGGGCTACCCATATCTGAACTCGTAGATTTCATGGACGATGAAATACAAGGGACATTTGATCAGCAAGAGCTCCAGTTGGTGAACAAAGATGCTGATGCTCTATGGAGGATCGAAAAAGTACTCAAAACACGACGTCGTCGAGATAGGATGAAAAAACTTGTCAAGTATGTCGGGTGGCCAATGAAATTCGCTAGCTGGGTGACTCAAGAAGACATTGAAGTAATCTAATCATAAAGCTCTAAGGGGTGTTGAAGTCTGCAAGTGTGAGTGAGTGTGTCCATATTACAAGCGTCTAGTCCGTCATTCATAATTCAGCCGTCGTCCATTAGAGAATATCCGCGTCCATAATCCAAAGACCTATTCCATATTCCATATACCAGTATTAGCACCAAATTCAAAAAGACAATCATAGTATACATAAACATAGGCTTGTTTCCTGCAAGAGAGAAGCGGTCAACAGTTTTCAATGATGCCGGCAAGACATCACTTTTTTGAGCAGAAGTGTGCTGCTATGCGCACGTCTGTATATATATAAGGTCTTTCGTGAACCATTAGTCTGTAACGACCCTGTGACCGTGTATCATGTTGAGTACGTGTACGTTCTGTCACAGAACCTTCTCTCATCGTCACAATATGCCCAGACATATTCGTCTGAGGCATAGTCACGGTCCACCAAGTAGAGTAGAGCATCCCTATACGATGACGGTGAGCGGTTCTACGGGATGTGGAAAGACGTCCTGGGTGATGAAGGTCTTAGAGGAAGGCGTGGCAACCCCAGATCCGACACGCATTGTCTGGTGCTACAGCTAATGGCAGCCAGCGTACTAGAATACACGATTACAGAATGTGACATTCGTGCCTGGTATCCCCCACGACATAGACGAACCGTATTACTTCGATTCCGAGCAGACCAACGTGGTAGTGCTAGATATTGCCTTGAACTGCCAATATTTTGTGTTGTTCTCCAGTCCCATTGGCAGACAACGGATTCAGCTCTTTGGACGAGTATTTCATGGAGAAATATGAAGATGCCATATCCACCCTTTTCGGTTACCTCTTACCTAAAGCCAACTACACCCGAAAATCAACGACTGAGGAAGGTTGTCGAATCGCAGGTTGGAGAAGTTGTAGAATCGCAGGTTGGAGAGGGACTATCACCAGACAAAGTAAGCGCCTGAACCGTAAAGGTTGTGAGGAGCCCGCCCGTAGTGTGAAACGAGAAACGTGGAGAAGGCTATTCGGTATCCCTTCGGAATTGATGTTCAATGGTAAAATCATTGAAAAGGCTGCACCATATAGGGAGAAGGGATATACAGCAGACTAGGCCATAGACTTAGCAGTGGAGGCATATACACCTAAGATGACGAGAAAGAAGTGCCAGACTTATGTTGACACGGTGATGGGTATGAAGACTTTGGAAACCGATAGTATTCATACGGAGTTAATGACGACTTGCCTTGAATTGCAGAAATTACATAATATAGACTATGCTGAGGCGATGTAGCAGAGCATCAAACTGAGATGGCACCTATTCAAAGATTTATGTAAAACACGAGAGGATGATTAATGTTATTTATTCTTACACATGTACGCATAACATGTAAATAAATATTATTTCCGAGTATAGCCATATCGGTACACAAGAGGACAATTAATGTCTTTCATTCTAACACGTATGTGTACATAACATGTAAACAAGAAAACTTATTGATGCAGATGCATCAATGCCGGCGGAAGCGTTTGTAGCTTATAATCTGCGTATTACAAGCCGATTACGTGTGCAACTGGTGAATACAGGTCACGATGCACCATTATGGTTAAAAAAACGTCGATTTGTTTGTTTTCATTAAAGGTTTGACTAATATAGTTCGCGCAAGGACCCATCTGGAAAGTGTGGGGTTAGCCGGAAGTTAACTGCTTGCTGGCAAAATGTGCACATGAACCGCATGTCGGACTAGGACTTTGAAAGTAATGTTCTCTGGTTGACGTATCAAGTCACTTCACATAGCCGGATGTAAGAGTTCGCGCTGTGGCATTATATGGGACCCGTCATCAAGGACCCATCATAAAGCGCGGGTGGTTGGGTGGGTTCAGAGTAGAATGTAATAGGAGAGTTCTGGGCCAGGGAAGCCGGGGAAGCCGATGACGTCGTGACGTCATAAATAGGTCGAAGTCGCGCGGTGTTCGTCTATCCATAGTGTCATGACCATAGCCCAAAAGGGTTGTAGGTCAACGTCTGTTCACCGGACCGCGAAAATAGCCCGAGGTGTTTGCGGTGTTTTATGTCCGCTCAGCGGGCCGTGTCTATAGCTTTTTTGCGGTGTTCGAGGTTATGGTCTATTTATGGAGCCATACTTATAGTCCGAAGGTGCGGTGTTCATCGTCTATATATATAGACCTATAAACCGGAGGTGCGGTGTTCACCGAACCGTGACTATAGCGTGAGAAGCGTTCGCGGTGTTCTATATCCGTTCAGCGGGCCGTGTCTATAGTTAGCGATGGAGCGTGACTAATGAAAGCAGGCGGCTAATTCGGGACCGAAGTCGTATTGATTCCTATGTTGATAGTGTTAAATGGGGCATGAAATGCGTAAATTCCTTAGTTATGCCCCTACAGCCTCCAAATTTTGTTTCGGAGTAAAAAAAAATTTGGATTTGGATTTTTTTTTTTTTTTTTTGGACTGCCGATTTTCGTCGAATTTTCTACAAATTACCGATGGCGATATCTCGGGAACTAAGACGGATAGAGACTCGCGGCTTACGGCGTCGTATTCCTCTCGTATAGATGCACGATAAAGACCCTATACAATTTTATCGCCCGGCGGTAACTTTCGCCGCAATTAGACGATAATCGGTATCACGTGACTCGGCGATTTCTCGCGAAATAAGCGACATACGCGCACGCTGTTTGCGGCGTTGTATTCCGCGTGTAGGGGTCTACCGTAAAGCTCCTATACGAATTTATCGTATCTCCGTAAGTTTCGCCTCTATTCGGCGTCGAAATACGCTCTGTTTACTTACTTAACCGGACATGGAATGCGTCCACGCGAAAATTAGTTCGACCGTCACATGGTCAACTGATAAAATGACCAATGCGTATATAAAGACTTCTCATGCGCTTCTCACTTTATTCTACGACTGTCGCACCTGTAAAAGCCAATATGTATCGACTAATGAGTAATCTATACGTTCAAGTGAGGGGTGAAGGAAATTCTCCTCAAGTAACATTTCAACGTATACGACATAATGGGCAGATTATAAAACCTTATGGTGTTGCCATACGACTGACGAGAGATGGGTGGTTTCATTCAAACAATTCCTGCCTAGAGTGGATAGAATGATTCAGGCTAAAGAGACGGTTGAAACTCCATTCAAGCTACAAGATAATATATACATTAACACTGCAGCATATGAAGGGGAATGGTTCGTCCACATAAGAGAGTGGTTCCTAAAATCATCAACCAGCGAGTTGAAACCAGGTCGGAACGGACACACGCTGAACACGAAAGGCTGGGATATGTTGAAAAAACTCATTCCTATCATTGAGACCAACGTGATTGAAATAGAACAATGTCCCATCAGCAACGAATTCAACAAGTCTATCACAG
>JAVTVY010028349.1:0-10018 GCA_036873755.1 Hanleya hanleyi
ACCGCCCGGCATAGCTGTACGATATGTACACTGTCGTTTCAGCGCCCGGATCATTTACAGCGCCACACACGTGCCCGCCATGAAGTACCCAAGCGTCCATGCGAAGAATGTGGTCGGCTTTTCAAACTGACCAGTCAGTTGCTGCGACACCAACGCACACGACACCCTGTTCTGCAGCCACGTCTGCAGGTAGAAGAGTCCGTAGGCACCAGTATCGAGAAAGCGGGAACTCCCACCCATCGCACGAGGGTTGAAGATGATGATGTCGCCCTAATTCAACAGTCAAATTGCGACGACAAGACATTGGGCCAGATTTTGCACGACGAGGAGAGCAAAGTACACTTCGTGGACGAACCCATACATGTTCCTAGCGATCTGTTACACGAACACCATCCAGTGAGTGACATCTATCGGCGCCATTGGCACATGAACCGGAACTGTTTCTACCGTCATCGCCCCATTCAAGATATCTACAATTTCCGACTGACCAACCTCACCCGCCTACGCAGCTACGTGAAAGCCATCTTCAACGATCAAACTACGGCCTTCAAGTTGAATCTGACGTTTGGTTATGTGCTGCAGCATAAGGACACAGACCAAGCAGCCCGATACTTTTACCCGAGCAGTAACATCCGGGTATTTGACGAACCGTTTACCATCATTAACCGGGCGCCGCTAGAGGCAATGCTGGAGAAACTGGACACCGTGGATCCCTTGGAATGGGTCCAACAACAACGCCCCAACACACAATGGGTCGTAGAGAGGGTGACCAATGTCACGTTTTTCGTTACCAAGCTGACCGACCACCCCCATCGGCTGAATGTGCCACCCTTGCACTGATGAATACCATAGCATGCAATACATACTATATATGTCTGGTCCTCGACTTGGGGGTAGTTGAACTGAGTGTGCTAAAAATAGATCACCAGCTAGCGTACTATAAAAGGGAAGCGGCCTGGTCGTTTCATCCGATACTCTGTCAACTACCAAGATGTTCACTTGCACAACTTGCCAGAAGCAGTTTGCTCGAATAGAAAGTTTACGATGTCACGAGGCCTCCATCGACAACGATGCACGGTATACTTGTATAATCTGTGCACGATCATTCAATCGGGAGGATAATTTACTGCGCCATGAGAAGGCAATCCACGAGGGTGTGACGGTACAATGTAACGATTGTGGTCGACTCTTCAAACGACCCAGTCGGTTAAGACAGCACCAACGTTTGATTCATGCCCCTTCTCCACGATTCGGGCGACAACATTCTACTAAAGAGGAGCCGCGGAAGGTCAGAGCCAGAGAAGATGAACCCGGGGAGACGAACGCCACTGGTGATGCGATGACGAAGAGCCCGCCTATACCCACAGTCCAGGAGGGCCTGGATATCCAGCCGGACCCCAGCGTTACGGTTTCGAGTCATACGCCTGACGACATCGAACATTTTTCGGAAGATGCAGTGGATGCCCTAGCGATCTGCTACAGGACGACCATCCAGTGAGTGACATCTATCGGCGCCATTGGACCATGATACGGCACTGTTTCCACCGTCATCGCCCTATTCAAGATATCTACAATTTTCGACTGACCGACTTCCCCCGTCTACGCAGCTACGTGGAAGCCATCTTCAATGACCAAGCAACGTCCTTCAAATTAAATCTGGCGTTTGGTTATGTGCTGCAGCATAAGGAGACAGATCAAGTCCGATACTTTTACCCGAGCAGTAACATCCGGGTATTTGACCAACCGTTTACCATCATTAACCGGGCGTCGCTAGAGACGATGCTGGATAACCTGGCCACCGTGGATCCCTTGGAATAGGCCCAACAACAACGCCCCAACACCAAGTGGATAGTGGAGAGGGTAACCAATGTTACGTTCTTCGTGGTTAAACTGACCACCACCCCCATCGGATGAAAGTATTCACCCATGCACTGATAGATTCTCAGAATGCGCAAACAACTATCTGAGGATATGTTGCCTCAACCGTATCCTGGCCTGCCCGACAGTGATTAGAATAAACGGTTCAGAGCGAACATGGCCGAAGATGGAACTTTCTGAAATGGAGACTTCTGATTGGACAAGAATACATCTAACGGACAGGAACGAATATGAAACATGCAAATGGTGGCCTCTGATTGGATAAGAATCTTCTTGAATTGTAAATATACCCAACGCGGCTCCCCCAGCGTGGATATGATGTAACATTGGGGAGAATAAACTATATGAAAAAAACTTCTTGTTGTTGTTGTTCTCTCATGTGTGATCATTGTTGTTGTTGCTGTTGTTGTTCTCTGTCCGGTCTATATCATGATGTTATGTTAGAGTGTTAAGGTGTAACGACGGGCGTCGACTGGCGTCACTGCATTTCGAAGAATTAGTGACAATTCCATGGAATATCAGAGCTTCTGAGCTATTTCATCAGGGCGTTGAAGCATTAAGAATGGCTTTGGTGGGCGTTGCTACAAGATGACACCTCACACGACGCATTCGCACCGCGGATGGTCCATCTCTACACCAAATAACATCCTTCACTGCTAAAAAATGCCCACTTTCGCTACTACTCGTACTGATGACGTCACCAATGACGTCACAGATGCTATGGATATCCCTCAACTCGGAATGTACACCCCGAGAGCTACAACATGACACCTCCCAGGACGCATTCGGACCAAGGATGGTTCCTCTCTACTCCGAATACCTTCCTTCACTGCCCCAAAATGTCCACTTTCGCTACTACTCCTACTGATGACGTCAACAATGACGTCATAGATGCCTCAACTCGGAATGTACACCTCGAGAGCTACAAAATGACACCTCACACGACGCATTTGGACTAAGGATAGTCCCCCTCTACACCAAACTCACCCCCACGCACCCACAAAATGTCCACTTTCGCTACTACTCGTACCGATAACGTCATCAATGACGTCACAGATGACGCGGACATCCCTCAAATCGGAATGTACACCCCGAGAACTACAAGATGACACCTTCCAGGACGCATTCGAACCGTGAATAGCCCATCTCGACCCAAATACCTTCATGTACTGCCCGAAAATGTCCACTTTCGCTACTACTCGTACCGATGACGTCACCGATGACGTCACAGATGACGCGAACATCCCTCAAATCAGAATGTACACCCCGAGAACTACAAGATGACACCTTCGAGGACGCATTCGAACCGTGAATAGCCCATCTCGATCCCAAATACCTTCATGTACTGCCCGAAAATGACCACTTTCGCTACTACTCGTACCGATGACGTCACCGATGACGTCACAGATGACGCGGACATCCCTCAAATCGGAATGTACACCCCGAGAACTACAAGATGACACCTTCCAGGACGCATTCGAACCGTGAATAGCCCATCTCGACCCCAAATACCTTCCTTCACTGCCCCAAAATGTCCACTTTCGCTACTACTCCTACTGATGACGTCAACAATGACGTCACAGATGCTTCGGACATGCCTCAACTCGGAATGTACACCTCGAGAGCTACAAAATAACACCTCACACGACACATTCGGACTAAGGATAGCCCCTCTCTACACCAAACTCACCCCCACGCACCCACAAAATGTCCACTTTCGCTACTACTCGTACCGATGGCGTCATCAATGACGTCACAGATGACGCGGACATCCCTCAAATCGGAATGTACACCCCGAGAACTACAAATGTACACCCCGAGAACTACAAGATTACACCTTCCAGGACGCATTCGAACCGTGAATAGCCCATCTCGACCCCAAATACCTTCATGTACTGCCCGAAAATGTCCACTTTCGCTACTACTCGTACCGATTACAATTTTTGGTCATTCTGCCGGAACTATACTGCACTTGACCTCATACAACTCCATCGGACCATTAGGGGCTCCCCTAGCTCCAAAACGTCTATTTTCATGCCCTTGGGCCACCGCGCATGCGCACAATGCCGATATTTCAATCCCACACCCAGCCCATTAGATGCCCCTTCACCTAAGCTTCACTTTGATACCTCACTCGACCCAATCGGACCATTTTATCTAGGGACTACTTTTTCTCCGCGGAAGCTTTTTTCCGCGACCGAGTCACCGCCAGACATGACCGCATCACCGCGGATGAATACATCTTTGACCTGGGTCACGTGATATGCAAATTTGGAACTCTCCTGTGCTGGAGGTAGCTTTTTGGCCATTCTGCCGGAACTATACTGCACTTGACCTCTGTGACCTTGAAATGAGGTCGAAATGAGGTCAATGGGCTCTGTAAATGGTACTATATACTACTCGTGCACCTGGAACTGTCTCGTAAAATAATTTTGAAATCGAACTGGAAACAAACTCGAATTTATGAAGAAACTTATGGGCAAACTGGAGAGTGATCATGAGGTAAAGGTTCAGTTCTGACAATCTCAGGATCTTGTAGGAGGCAAACAAAGGCGCAGTGTGCTCAAGTCTAGAGCTCAGTGAAATAATTCTAACGACTCTCTTCTGCAGTAAAACAAGTGTATGAAGATGGCTCGGCTACGTATTAGATCATACCATATTGCAATAAGATATATATGGATAAATCAAAGAATAATAAAGAATTTTGCTTCACGCAAAATTGAAAATTGCCTCGACTTCGTTTTTTGATTTTAACTTCGACTTATCAATGCTAAGTTGGTACGTGGAAGGGTTATGATGTAACTTCCGTTACGACGAGTAGAATAGAAAACGCAAATCGTGTCGTATAAGAGGTGTGTAGTTTGGAGAAACCAGATCAATTTTAATAAAGTATCGCTCTCGTATTTCTAAATGACATAAACTCATTTTGGAAAGCTGGAATACGGGAGCGATGTTGAGCTTTCCATCTTTATACTTTCAATTTTGCGAGATGGAAAGCTCGAACACGCGGGAGCAATGTAGAGCTTTCCATCTTTCAGCTTTCAACTTTGCGAGACGGAAAGCTCGAACACGGGAGCGATGTAGAGCTTTCCATCTTTCTACTTTCAATTTTGCGAGATGGAAAGCTCGAACACGGGAGCGATGTAGAGCTTTCCATCTTTCTACTTTCAATTTTGCAAGATGAAAAGCTGAATTGTCAAGTGTTACATGGACCAAATAACCCGCGTTGTCATTCAGACATGCGCAAATCCAGGTCAGTGTCGTCACATCGCCCCTTCGCTCCATCGCCCCTTCGCTCCATCGCTCCATCGCCCCTTCGCTCCATCGCCCCTTCGCTCCATCGCTCCATCGCCCCATCGCTCCATCGCTCCATCGCCCCTTCGCTCCATCGCTTCATCGCCCCTTCGCTCCATCGCTCCATCGCCCCTTCGCCCCTTCGCTCCATCGCCCCTTCGCTCCATCGCTCCATCGCCCCTTCGCTCCATCGCTCCATCGCCCCTTCGCTCCATCGCTTCATCGCCCCTTCGCCCCTTTGCCCCATCACCCCTTCGCCTTCCGGTTTCGCATTCAGACATGCGCAAATCCAAGTCAGTGACGTATTACGTCGCCCCTTCGTTCCATCGCCCCTTCGCGCCTCCGCTCCATCGCTCCATCGCCCCTTCGCTCCATCGCCCCTTCGCCCCTTTGCATAGCCCCTTCGCGGCTTCGCATAGCCCCTTCGTCCCTTCGCATAGCCCCTTCGCCCCTTCGCCCCTTCGCATAGCCCCTTCGCCCCTTCGCATAGCCGCTATTTTTGCATCGCATCCCGCCTTCGCCCCTTCGCATCGCGCCTTCGCCCCTTCGCATCGCCCCTTCGCCCCTTCGCATAGCCCCTTCTCTCCTTCGCATAGCCGCTTCGCATCGCTATTTTTGCATCGCATCGCGCCTTCGCCCCTTCGCCCCTTCGCATGCCACAAACTAAACGCACGCAGCGATGGACGCTATCGGCCATCATACTATGAGTATCATAACAGCAGGTCTGTCCTCAGGCTACGAGGACAGGGCCGCGTTATCCTCAGATTCCCAACCTGGACATTTTGATACAACGGCCGAGAAAGGTCATATCTTATTTCTATAACTATCCCCACAATTCTACTCTGGGAGTAGGTGAAAAAAGACAGCCGTCGATGTTTTCTGAATAAAATAAATTTTAGTGTAGAAAGTGGATCTTGGTTGTATTTATCCAATTTTTTAGCTAAAACCCGGTTGATACGAGAATAATTTGTTTTCTGCTGGAATCTGTTACTTTAATAATCCATCCACATCCCTTATATATCTATGCAAAATAACCAAAAATAATTCATGTAGGGTTGTCCGAACTACTATCTCCTTCAGCCACTAAAGATAATAATTGATTTGTTGTGGTTGTTATTAACTCAATGTCTTCAATTAGTCCGACTAAATTGACTAGATAAATGATAGTCATTATGTTTAGAAACGTGCCTTCAAATTTGTGTGGAGTGAAACGTGACAAGGGTCGAGGTAGCTGAAATTTTCATTGTGATCTCGTTCATTCGTAAGGAACAAGCACGAACCGATGCACTAAACGCGTGAAAGATTGCCATATATTGTGAAAATTCTGTGATCAGCAACCAACGGTTCGTTCATGCGGATCCCACTTCATTCCAATACCAGTGTTTTAGACAAGGAATCCTCGTGTGAACTATCGTTTATGCGTTCTGTGGATTTCCCGTTAATTTTCTTTTCTCCCTATGATACACAGGCCCGCAAAACAAGAGATTTGGAGGGGGTGGCCTTGGTGTGAAGTGTCGAAATATGGGGCCTCTATATATAACCCCATGCTTTATATAAATAAAACACCAAGGTCTGAAACGGACTTTGGGTGAATCGAGAATAAACAGTTTATCGCCAAACAAAATACATCAGCATATTCTGCAAGTATCACTTTATATATTTCCGTCGTCAAATTAGTAAATTTGTGCAATTTTTTACCTTTGCCGGGCGATTCAAAATCCAACCAGACTGTCCATCCATCCAGGAACAGCCCGATTATGGCGGGCTTCGTTCTCAATTCTGATTGGTCAATTGCGACAGCTGATCTGTGCGTAACCTCTCTTGCCGGAGGCGTGTCTCGTCTGACCAATCAGAATTGAGAACGGAGCCCGCCATAATCGGGCTGTTCCTAGATGGATGGACAGTCTGGTTGGATTTTGAATCGCCCGGCAAAGGTAAAAAATTGCACAAATTTACTAATTTGACGACGGGAATATATAAAGTGATACTTGTAGAATATGCTGATATATTTTGTTTGGCGATAAACCGTTTATTTCTCGATTCACCCAAAAATCATTTCAGACCTTATTTTTTATAAGGCGCCCAGGTCTCATCAAAGACCCATAACTACCATCACTTCACACCCAAATCTCTTGTTTTGCGGGCCTGTGCTATGATATATGTCTAACTAGCAATATCTGACCTATTTGTAAGTTGAAGTTGTCCAAAATTATATAAGCATAATTATCATTTCTTCGAATATTAGGACAATTTTATGCATACTATAACCTGCCATATGAGATTTTTCTTGAAGTTTACATACTGAAATATCCCCTTCGAAAAAACTGAGATGTTTAGTTGCATAAAAATGGAGATATGATTGATCAAAATGTGCTCCCGGGCTTATTTTGGTATTTTGGGGGCATTTTCATGAAGGGTTTTATCCTGTAGCAAAAATAAGACACCTCAAACCAAAAACATTCGTGGTTCTTTCCAATAAACAAACTTCCTAATATATTGTGTGACAAAATTATTTTGGTTTGAGGTGTCATATTTTTGCTATAAGAGAAAATCACTGTAAATGCCTCAAAAATACCAAATCAGGCCGAGGAGCACAGTTTGATCAATCAAATCTCCATTTTTATACAACGGAACATCGCAATTTTTTTCGAGGCTGATATTTCAGTATGTAAACTTCTAGAAAAATCAGGCAGGTTTTGGATTGAAAAATAAATTCAGCTTGATTACCATCACACAAAATGGAGTTATTCCCGTATTGACGTCACATATCCTTTATGCCAGTCATCACAGATTGAAAACATGCCTACATGTTGCAACTTAGAGAGAAACGGAAACCGACGGCCCGAAAAGGACACCGTTGTATCGATATACGAATTGTCGGGAACACGTTCACTTGTTTGTCTGTATAATTCATGACTGTGGTGTGAACTCCATCATAGTCGACTTTGTATAAAACCTATTATACAATTTATCTGAAAGATCATACTGACCGAGTTTCATAAAGAATTTTTCTTTTAAGTGGGTAATGATATCGAAGCTGACACAGTTCAGAAATGATTTTAATGTCTATTTTCACCATATTCGTACTGCATCAAGGAGACCTCGGACATTTGTGTGAAATTCAGTATTTTTCTAACGAGCCATTCAAGATTTTCAAGCAAAACCAGTAACAATAACACATTTGAATGAAAAATATAGAATTTACTGAGATCCATTAAATGAGTTATGATGCCCATTAGGCGAAAAGGCAGGAGGTTTTCATTAAACTATGAGAGAAATACGAAGGAATATTGTTTTACGGTAGTTATACTTATCATTCGGCCGGAACAATTACTCATGGTGACCCGTTAAAAAAGACTTGCTATAAGGACAGATTCCCAAGGTAAATA
The DNA here is from genome assembly GCA_036873755.1 of Hanleya hanleyi. Taxonomy (NCBI): domain Eukaryota; kingdom Metazoa; phylum Mollusca; class Polyplacophora; order Lepidopleurida; family Hanleyidae; genus Hanleya; species Hanleya hanleyi. Next base: position 8,562 of record JAVTVY010028349.1, read on the forward strand.
CAGTGGCTTGTGAGTACATGTCAGAAATTGGTCAAGTGGTTACTGAAAATAAGATGATGAAAGTTTTCCATAAGAAAGAACTTTAAGCCAGTGGCTCGAGAGGACAGACTAGAAATTAATTGCTAACCGTCATCATTGTGAAAGATTACATTCGGAATAAACTGCCGAGTTAACAGGTCATAAAATTCAACACTGATTGCAGAGGTGAGACAGTTGTTGTCTGCTTTCGAAAATGAGCAAAGTACTCTTGACACTAAAACAATGGCCTGAGAGAACAGGCGAGAACTGTATTATCCATTAGCTGTCAAAGGTTCCTTTTGGACTGAGACAGTGCCGTGTGAGTACAGGTCAGAAATTTTTTGCTGCCTGTGTTTTTGAAAAAAATGATGATCAAAGCTTTTCATGAGAATGAATTTAAAGCCAGTGGCTTGAGAGTACAGACTTGACATTCATTTCTGACCGTCATCGCCGACAGAGTTCTCTTTCGAGAGGACATGCCAGAAAATTGTCGATAATGACCACAGATTTCCCAGATATTCATTTAAAAAACACTGTTCATCTTACATTTGACCCATGTCCTTTACACAGCTTACCAGAAGAAAGGGACAGTAGTCAATCTCTACAGTCCAGTGCTGCAAATCCTGCAAATCCTGCAAAACATTAAATTATTTTGGAATTTGGGCATGGAGGGTGTACAAAAATATCTCCATTTGTTGATTGCTAAGGATTTCTATGGATGAGATTGTATACTGGGAAAAGCTGGGCATGCTAGAATCTTCATCTATCTATGAATTGGTTCACCTGATACAAGTACTGAAATTTTCACCCCAGCCGTGGAGCTTTATCAGCAGACGCGTATTATGCCTGTATTGATTTTGAAGAGAGAGACTTAAGTAGAGAGTACCGCTCAACGGCCACAATTCTCAACTGAAACTACGTTGTAACTGAACACCAGTATGGTATGAAAATGTAAATCAATACTGCCCCAAGTAAATTTCAGCTTGTGTTATAACTTTTATTTGTGATACTGTTGACGTCATCTTCAATACCGGCATTTTTTGGTAAATTTTTCTGTCAGTTTTTTTTTTATTTATGTGTGGTTTTTTGTCTGGTGTGAAAATAAATGGATTTTCCCCAATTTTCTTCGAAGATTAAGCAAGAATTATGAAGAACAACAATTACGAAAACATCACTTTCTGGTACACGGCCGCCATCTTGAATTCACCCATGATCCTCTAAGCGGGGGTTATGTAAATAGGCTCAAAATGACCCCAATATGATAAACTGAAAAGTCACAGAGGGTCAGCTATCATCTTATTGTGGTTCTGGTGATAGGGGAGAAAGTTTGGTAGGGGGAATGTTGGGGGGGGGGGGAAGGGGCAAAATGCCATACAGTTAAATGTGATTTTAAAGGGCAGTAAATTGGTCACATTGTATAGAACAAATCACCCCGAGCA
>JAVTVY010028350.1:0-11289 GCA_036873755.1 Hanleya hanleyi
TGGCCGTGAAAGCGAGTTATTTAATACAGGAAGTAGTTCGCGGGTAGACACGGCTCGCTTTGAGAATGATGTCATGCTGCCTCGCTTTGAGATTGGAGATTCAAAAATGTCACCAGTTTACATGAGAGTCGCTTTGGTCTCCCGCGGGTAGACACGGCTCTCTTTGAGAATGGTAACAGAATTGTAGGAACCTGTGAGATTCTGTCAAAAACGAAAGTAGTCAAAAACGGAAGTAGTGCCCATGTGTTTGTGCTTCCTGCCAACACATCCAGTGATGGAGTTTTCAGTTTTAAAATGAACTGTGGTCGTCTGCCAGTACAAGCGGTGTCTCGCATAACAAGTCCTCTAAAATATACTTCATGGAAGATAGCGAAAGGTATGGCCAACCCAATAAATCAACACAAACATGATCGTTGAACTGTTGTTGTTGTTGTTGTTGTTGTTGCACTGACGTGAATGCATTACCAACGGAGATTCGTCAGGGGATGATGGGATGTGATTTTCCGCTATCGGAGCCAGTTTTTCTTAGAGAAGTGAAATTCTCCACAGTATCTGTATGTAATCTGTGCATTTTTATTCTGAAATTTGAAGGAAATCTGTTCAGGATCAAAGAAAATCTCCAATACCTCGCGTGGGTTTTTTTTTTTTTTTTTTTCCAAAGCACAATGACGTTGGGCTTGCAATCTTGTAACATTGTGACTAGGCACTATGAAAATAACATGTGTGGTATTGGAGGTTTCTTTTGATTCGGAATAGATTTCCTTCGAATTTCAGAATAAAAATGCACAAATTACATAGAGATACTGTGGGGAATTTCACTTCTCTGAGATGAACTGGCTCCGATATTTAGCCGAAAATACCATCCCATCTAGCTCCGGTGTAGCCTTGTTCCATACTACGTGAGCTCCGGTGTAGCCTTGTTCCATACTACGTGAGAACAACGCTACGGCTGCAAGCCAGTCACCAGATCGAGTTGTTGGGAAATTGCCGTACGGGCAATATTTCCCAGACCAATTGACCATAACCAATAAAATAATTCGATTCTATGTCCACTTACCTTTCATAAAACTCCTTGTTTATGAGTGACTGTCCGTTTTTAGCTTGGCAAGAGATCGAAACTCGGACGAGGGGGTTATACTGTCCATGTAAAACTTTTCGATGTAAAGATGGCGGCGATGTGGACAGTTTTACCCCCCCTCGTCCGAGTTTCGATCTCTTGCCAAGCTAAAAACGGACGGTCACTCATAAACAAAGATTTTTATGAAAGGTAAGTGGACATAGAATCGAATTATTTTATTGGTTATGGTCAATTGGTTCGGCAAATATTGCCCGTACGGCAATTTCCCAACAACTCGATCTGGTGACTGGCTTGCAGCCGTAGCGTTGTTCTCACGTAGTATGGAACAAGGCTACACCGGAGCTACATCCCATCGTGATACAGCTCAGTAACTCTAGCCGGTTGTAGTTATTTCTTCCATCCCATGGGCCATGTGTAACATTTAAAAAAATTATATTTCTTTTCTTAAAAATATATAAAACAGGGGTTGAATTGTGAATAATATTTTGTGGATATTTTTTAAAAATAATTGTTTCACATTAACATCAACTGCTTGACAGGATATGGGGCAACAGATAAATGGACAAAAGACCCGTCCGACACTTAGTTTCAGGCCAGGGCAATAAGATCACAACTGTACATGTTTCCCCCCCCCCTGTAGATATGTGGATATCTGGTCACTTTTTACCCCTCGGCCATTTTGCCCTCGGGGTATTGTCATTGCCATGTACGTCCGTCCGACATGTACGTCCGTCCGTCAGTCCGTTAACACATTTTAGGCAAAACCGCTTGAGATACAACCACCAAATTTTCAACACTTATTTATCTAGTGCTAAGTCAGATTCCTATTGAAAGTGGCTTCTCTCAGCCCATATTTTACAGAGTTCTGCCCCTTTACAGATATATTTGTCCCCCGCTACTTAGTAGCAACACCGGTGTCCGTAATTCCGTGATTCCGTAAGATTTTTTTGTCCGGACAATAACTCGTGAACGATTTAACCGATCAACTTCAAACTTGGGGTGTGCCTTGACATTGGCGAGAGGACGGTTGGGATTGTTTTTTAGCAATGTACATAATCCAATATGGCCGCCGTCAGCCATATTGGATTATAAGCAGTTGGATCTTAGATTTTCTTTTCCGGACAATAACTCGTGAACGATTTAACCGATCAACTTCAAACTTGGGGTGTGCCTTGACATTGGCGAGAGGATGGTTGGGATTGTTTTCCAGAAATGTGCGTAATCTAATATGGCCGCCATCAGCCATATTGGATTATAAGCAGTTGGATCTTGTCCGGACAATAACTGGGGTACGATTCAACTGATCTACTTCAAACTTGGGGAGTGCCTTGACATCGGTGAGGGGACGGCTGGGATTGTTTTTCAGCAATGTACATAATCCAATATGGCCGCCGTCAGCCATATTGGATTATAAGCAGTTGGATCTTAGATTTTCTTGTCCGGACAATAACTCGTGAATGATTTAATCGATCAACTTCACACTTGGGGTGTGCCTTGACATTGGTGAGAGGACGGTTGGGATTTTTTTCAGCAATGTGCGTAATCTAATATGGCCGCCGGCAGCCATATTGGATTATAAGCAGTTGGATCTTGTCCGGACAATAACTGGAGTACGATTCAACTGATCTACTTCAAACTTGGGGAGTGCCTTGACATCGGTGAGATGACGGTTGGGATTGTTTTTCAGCAATGTGCATAATCCAATATGGCCGCCGTCAGCCATATTGGATTATAAGCAGTTGGATCTTAGATTTCTTGTCCGGACAATAACTCGTGAACGATTTAACCGATCAACTTCAAACTTGGGGTGTGCCTTGACATTGGTGAGAGGACGGTTGGGATTGTTTTTCAGCAATGTGCGTAATCTAATATGGCCGCCATCAGCCATATTGGATTATAAGCAGTTGGATCTTGTCCGGACAATAACTAGAGAACGATTCAACCGATCTGCTTCATATGTGGTAAGTGCCTTGACATTGTTGAGAGGAGGATTAGGATTGTTTTTCAAGAACGTGCTTAATCCAATATGGCCACCATCAGCCATACTGGATTTCATTGGATTTTAAACAGTTTGATCTTGTCTGGACAATAACTGGATACGATTCAACTGATCTACTTCAAACTTGGGAGTGCCTTGACATCGGTGAAAGGACGGTTGAGTTTTTTTTTCAGCGATGTGCATAATCCAATATGGCCGCCGTCAGCCATATTGGATTTTAAACAGTTGGATCTTAGATTTTCTTGTCCGGACAATAACTCGTGAACGATTTAATCGATCAACTTCAATTTTGGGGTGTGCCTTGACATTGGTGAGGGGACGGTTGGGATTGTTTTTTAGCAATGTGCCTAATCGAAAATGACCGCCGTCAGCCATATTGGATTATAAGCAGTTGGATCTTGTCCGGACAATAACTCGAGAACGATTCAACCGATCTACTTCATACCTTGGGGAGTGCCTTCACATTGTTGAGAGGATGATTAGGATTGTTTTTCAAGGACGTGCTTAATCCAATATGGCCACCATCAGCCATACTGGATTTCATTGGATTTTAAGCAGTTTGATCTTGTCCGGACAATAGCTGGAGTACGATTCAACTGATCTACATGATGTACTTCAAATTTGGGGAGTCCCTTGACCTTGGTGAGATCCCGGTTAGGATTGTGTTTCATGAACGAGCATAAACCAATTTGGCTGCCATCTACCAGCGATATTGGATTATGTTGCATTTTAACTCTTTCCCCCATAGACTTGTGGGGAATTTTCTCTCTCTGACCCATAACAGATTTGTAATGGCGTAGCTCTTTAACCCATGGACTGATTTCAATTTTCACGTTTCCAGCGATGTAAAATATCCCGTTTTATGTCCCATGTCATGTGGAAAAATATTTACCAATGGTCTCCCAAAGGCCCATTCTACGTAATTTGTTCACGTTTTATATCAATATCAGCAACGTTTAATCTAAAAATAAGTAATCTTGCGAAAAAATGTTTTGTGTTTGCTTTCCATCTGTTGGAAATCACGAAAAAAGCGAAGAAATTGTCGCATTTTAGCTGCGTTTTGCAGCGTTCTGTTGTTGTTGTTCTGCTGCAATTCCTGTATTACCATTGTAAAGCTTATTTTCCGTACATTCGGGATTTCGCAGTTACATCATGAGATGGCAGGTATAGAACGAGCTATAACTGAAAAAGTCCCATATACTTCCTTAAAGGAGAACGAAGGCTGGTAACAAGGTGAAGTAAAACAGCATCACTCATTGGCCCATGGTTGAGCGACCTTTTCTGAGGCCCCGCGTGATTGGTGCAGTCGGTTTTTCGCGCGTGGTCGCCATGGCCAGGGGTCCACGAAACCGCCACGAAACACAGCGGGGCCAAAGAATGGCGGATAATTTTTAAAACGGGAGATCAACAGGTCCCGGGAAATGTTTATAATAAACTCAGATGGGCAGATTTGACGAGCTAGTCATCAAGGTTAGATACTTTGGTAGTTTATGCTCGCGTTACGTGAAATTTTCAGGAATATGGAAGCAGATTTTACTATTTCTCGAACGTTTATCTTAGTCTACTTAGATCATACCAAACTCATTTGGTGTTGAATCGCGCATTTTCCGTCAATTATTTTTCTTCCTCTCCTGATTTCATTTTACCCGTATTACAAAACAAACCAACCGTATACTAGTCAGATTTATTTAAATTTTGGCTTTCTGAAAATGTATAGTTTTAATAATGTTTCACTCAAAGTAAACGCGAAAAAATTGCAAAGTAATCCATAACATGGGAACTCAGTGACACGTCAAAATGCGTCTTCATGGGTTTGGCGAACATCCGTCAAAATGCGTCTTCATGGGTTGGGCGAACATGCGTCAAAACCCGCTTATATATGGCAAGCCGTTTTGGTATTTATTCATTTATTTTTGATATCAAAAAAAGAATTTTTGATATCCAAAATAGTATTTTTGATATCCAAAATAGTATTTTTGATATCAAAAATTCTTTTTTTGATATCAAAAATAAAAGTTTATTTTTGATATCGAAAATACTATTTTGGATATCAAAAATTCTTTTTTTGATATCAAAAATACTATTTTGGATATCAAAAAAAGAATTTTTGATATCAAAAATAAACCGTTTATTTTTGATATCCAAAATAGTATTTTTGATATCAAAAATTCATTTTTTGATATCAAAAATAAACCGTTTATTTTTGATATCAAAAATAGAGGACCACTTACACCAAACAGGGCCGTAGCCAGGATTTACTGAGGGGTGGTTCGCCTTCACTCCAAAAGGGCACATCATGGGGTTCGCTGTATGGGAAAAGGGGTAAATAGGGGGTTCGCTTCAGTGTTTGAAAAGGGCATTTATATGAGAAAAGTATATAATATTTCCAAAGGGGGGGGGGGGGGGGGTTCGCCCGAACCCAGAAACCCCCCTTGGCTACGGGCCTGCCAAAACGGAAATAATCTCTCATCTTTGGCTTCATCTCAAAAGTGCTACCATACAAAATAACTCATAAAAATCATAATGCAAATTACACAAATTCAATCGAAATTTTCCCCTTGTTTATTGATTGATACAATTTCACTCCTCAGTCCCGACACCCGTCGTTTGGCGCCAAAGAAAAATGGAGAAAATGGCTGATTCGGGTAACCCAGCTCAGGCTAACGCTGTTGTTAGAAATGTGCAAAATGAATTGTCATCTGTACAGGAAGCGAGAGAATCAACCATTATCCGATTAAATACCAAAACGGCGCACATTTATTTTTGATATCAAAAATTCTTTTGTTGATATCAAAAATAAAGGAATAAATACCAAAACGGCTTGCCATATGGCACGCCGTTTTGGTATTTATTCATTTATTTTTGATATCAAAAAAAGAATTTTTGATATCCAAAATAGTATTTTTGATATCAAAAATAAACTTTTATTTTTGATATCAAAAAAAGAATTTTTGATATCAAAAATAGTATTTTGGATATCAAAAATAGTATTTTGGATATCAAAAATAGTATTTTTGATATCAAAAAAAGAATTTTTGATATCAAAAATAAACGGTTTATTTTTGATATCAAAAATTCTTTTTTTGATATCAAAAATACTATTTTTGATATCAACAATTCTATTTTTGATATCAAAAAAAGAATTTTTGATATCAAAAATAGAATTGTTGATATCAAAAATAGTATTTTTGATATCAACAATTATCCGATTAAATACCAAAACGGCGCACATTTATTTTTGATATCAAAAAAAGAATTTTTGATATCAAAAATAAAGGAATAAATACCAAAACGGCTTGCCATACTTATATGGGGGAAAGAGTTAAGCAGTTGCATTTTGTCTGGACAACAACAATAATTCAACTGATCGACTTCAAACTTGGGGATGGCATGGACATTGGTGAGAGGACAGTTGTCATGTAGTATGTTTTATGGATGTGCATTATTCAATATGGGTGCCATCCGCTGTATTAGATTATGTTAAGCTCATCAGCGATATCTCCATGTTCAAATCATACTCTTCATCAATGATATGAGATATCATCGACCAAAAAAAATCGACCATAGAGATCCATGGCCCCCGCAGCAGCAGCGCCAGTTATGGTGGATGTAGTCCACCATAACTGGTGCTGTTAGCGGGGGACACGGACCTCTACGGTCGATTTTAATTTCTATTTCTGTCCTATATGCATGAATGTAACCAACTATATCTGCAGAACTGTGTTCGGTATAGCTACTATATTTTGGAAACTTACTTATATTGTTGTATTCTACAAGCCAACAAAGGATTACTCGCCTCGGCTTATGGAGTTATGCCCCTTTCGGATGTAATAATCTCTGATTTTGTTATCTGTAGTTGAATGTACAAGTTATATCTGCAGATCTGTGTTTGGTACAGCTTATTCATCTCGGTTCTTATTTAACAGTAGTGCTAAGTCCGACGCCTATCGAAAGTGGCTCCCCTCGGCCCATACTTTACAGAGTTATGCCCCTTTACTGATATATTAATTTCTATTTCTGTCATATATGCCTGAATGTACTACCGGTATATCTTGATCATCCCACATTGAACTATCTCTTCCCCAATTCACAATACACATGGGTCACAATCACTTGGGGAAAGCTGAGGGGTTTTGATTAGATCAATCTCATGTTATACCCCTGTACATAGTTGAGGGTATACTGGATTCCGACTGTCTGTCCGTCCGTGTGTCAGTGTATCCATCCATTCATCTGTCTGAGTTGTGGCTTGGGCTTGCTTTTCACATGCCATAACTCACTGCTATTTATCCAAACTTCTACACTCATAAAAACATGTTGGTCTAGACTCTTAAGGGGCTGAGGAGTTGTAGCACCTCTGGTGCCTCATGTTTAATGGACTCTATCCACAAATTGGCCATAATCCACAGACACAATCTACCATTTTGAACACATCACTGTTCCAACTGCATAAATGTACCAAAATATTCCATTCCTGTTTATGTCTTGATAATTTGTTCATGTCTGATTTGGTTTGGCCATAAAGGCGGAAGAGTTAAGTCACTGTGATTACATGAAATAGCCATGAAATGTTAAGTATTTAACCAGCTGTGTATATAACAGGGTCTGGGCTGTCTAAAGGTGCTATAGCGGGTATTACAGTCAGTATCCTCTCAGCTGCTATGATCACAGCTCTGGCTTTGGGAGTCTGGTCCCGTCGTAGACGTTCTCTTGGCCGTATTAACAGACATGGAATGGCTATAGGTGCCAGTGTTAATGTAAGTTTTTCCAGTTTCTACCAACGAGATATAATACACTGTTTTACATGCATGACTTTGGATTAAAGTTGTCTGTGAATGCCTCTATATGTGAAAATGTGTCATTCTAAATGTCTCTGAACAGGCAAATGACCTGTCAAATTGCTTTGTCGATTTGTTTGTGTGTGTGGAGGGGAGGGGGGAGGGGGGGGGTGTACCTTTTCGCAGTATCACACCAATATTTCTGCAAATCATGAAGCCTATTGAAAAATGAAGGTTCGTTCCCAAATCCCAATGTTCAGAATTCCTTTCAGCCTGAAATGTCACTAAAACTTAAAGGTTTATCTTGGATGTTGACAGCAATTAAGGGCCATGCCAGGGCATTACGAGATGTCTGGTAATAATCTTTTGTACCATCTGCACGCGAGCATCAGCATGATCCATTATATTCAATGAAAGGCATCAAAATAGTAATCTGGCTGAGCAGGTACCGGTACACATTTTGTTTATAGACTGATAGTGTTGTTAAGAAATCGCACCCATGGTGTTCCCAGGAGTGAAAAGTAATAGGACCCTTCCCTTGGGGTCACAGTTTCGGATCTGAAAAAGTAATAGGATCCAAACAGTGTGATATGACTGAAAAGTTGTTGACAGTTACGTTACATCATAGTCACTCGCTCACTATCAGAGTAAAATACTGTTGAACAAGTCTTCTCTTTCTATCTTTGTAGATGGATGCAGCTGCAGGAGGTTCGACACTGGTGGAATACAGCCGTAAAAACGAAGATGGATTCGAAAACCCTCTGTTCTCGGCAGTGTCATGACAATGTATATAGAGTTTTCCATAGACACTAAAATATTAAACATTACACTATACATGTGCAGTGAACTTCACTTGTTGCCATATGAAAGGTGAGCAAATGTGATGTGCATTTGGTGACCAAAATGCTGGCATTTTAAGAAGACAAACTGTGAATGCCCAGTGTTTGCCCTAAAAAAAAACCAAAAACATCAACAGTATTTGTCATTTACATGTACTAAGTTATAAAACATGTTTATGGGTAAGAACTCTCTGCACTATGAAACAATATGCAGTGCTAGGTAGAGCCGAACAGAATGCTTTGTTGAAATGGTCTGAAGTTGGGACCATGAAAAGGAATTTGTGTGTCTATATATTTGTCAACTTAGCTCATTGATCAATTATAGTTTATTGTTACAAATAGAAGTTATATGTTTTCCAATGCAGTAAGTTCCCGAAGTCGTTGCGATATGACTGAAATAATGTTGAAAGCGACGTTAAATTCCATTCACTCCAGCAACCCTAAGTCAGTCCGAGAACGCTCACTTTTCGTCCGATCGTTTGTCAGACCGTGTTCCCTAAGAAATCGAAAACTGCTCATTTGCACCAAAACCATGGTTCTGATGGCTTTTGAGATGTTTGATTGTTATACTGAGAACTGTATTCTTTACTGATTAACAGTTAAAAAAGAATCCACAGATTAATATCCTATAGGTTTTGAAACATTCAATTTCATTACCACATGTGTCATGTGAAATTATTCTGCATCCAAAAATGTATTTATTTTACCAATCTAATGAATTAAGATTTGTCCAAAAGTTAAATCCCCAAAAATGCTCATTTATAATACCTCTACTCCTGTGACCAACAAAAAGTTTTTGGTGCAAGTTCACCACTACTGATCTCATATATGAAATAATTTTCGAGAGAGGTTAGATAAGTGGTCTGTGAGCTTATTTGGTACAGTGTACACCAACGTCAACAGCAATTTGACATGCTGAATTGATGATACCTGCTGATATTTAATCAAATTTACACTCATTTTTCTTTTTATATATCTGAAGGCAAAGTAAATGCCAGTCTTATCAAATAGCTCAAATGTGTATTTTTAGGTACAGGATTATGCTGTTTTAATGTTCTGGTGTTATTCACCTTGCAGTTTTGTCAAATGAAATACTAACTTTACATGCTTGTCTCTATATTTTTCTTGAAAATGAAAATGTTATGCTGTACTATGCTTATACTAATTAAAATAAAGCAAGTTTTGTCCCCTTGTGTTAAATCCATTTTTGAGTTTGCTTCATTCCCAGTCGAAATATTCACTGAATAAAAGCTTTAGCAGTGTTTTAAGTTTAATAAATTTGAACTCCCAATGAAACAGTGACTACCCACCTAGCCCAGTTTTTGAGGGTGTCTCATTTTGCTTGACTCCCTGGGGTGAAGCTATGCATGCAATGTACAGATTACACCGGCGTTTACTGCGATGCTACTCTCTCCGAAAATGGTCAACAATTAATCCTTACCCGGTACCTGCCAGTGTAACATTCACAGTCCATAGTGACAATCCAATAATAATTTCAAACGAGAAATGAGCCTGAAAACTTTGCAGTCAAAGCCCCACTTTGTAACAACCTTCATGTCATTTTGAAGCCGAATTTATCAATATGGGGCTGTCAATCTGAACCCTGGCGAAAACGGCCCTATCTAAATGATGCAGATCTAGTAGAGGAGGGGTATGTAGATGAATGTAGGTCGTATGGAAAGCATTTTTATGACATCCACTGTCATTGTGGTGTAAGTAAAGGTAGGAAATAATTATATTCTTGAAAGAAATATATATAATTATATAATCACAAATCGACAAAGACACCAACTGCTACCCAAGCCACTGTGGTTGAGGGCCTCTTGGAGGCCGATTCCCCGATCATCCCACTGTTTGAGGTGCAGCCACCTTCCACCCAACACTTGGACAAACTGGGGGATCGATCCAGAAATGCCACCCCATGCTATCGATGAGGGTCACATGCATTTCGTGGACGACCAGCTGCAGGTGGATGTATCCAGAGAAGCCTTGCCCAATGCCCATGCATCCAGTCAGTGAGGTGTACCGGCACCACTGGGTAACCATCCGAAGGTGTTTACATCGTACAATTTCCACCTTGTCCATCTATGCAGCTACATAAAATGGTCTTGAACGATCAAGCCACTGCCTTTCACTCATATGGTCCATTGCTCGAAGTAACAAGATGGCTGTTATGTGGTAGGAAGCGGGTTCACCAGTGCCTCTACTAGTGTGTACATAGCGGGAATTTCCCTTTAGCTCAGTTGATAAGCCAGGGGTCGGTTCAACTCTCGACCGGAGAACTCGGTCACCACAACATTGGCGGTGCCGGTAGGATCCTCGCCGGAGTGGGGTGGGTCGCTGGTCAGATTGTCGAGATGAGAAAGTGTAGGAATTGTGGTTGATGATGATCTGCTTGTCGAATTGAGCTGCTGGGAAGGATGGGGTGGTGCGAGGGAGGTAATGGGGAAGCTTTTCTGGCTATCCCCAGGGTTAATAGGGAAAGAGGATGGTGGTTCTTCTTGATGGAGAGGAATTTGGTAGTAAGCGGGTTCACCAGTGCCTGTACTTGCCTGTGGCCAGCGGGAATTTCCCTTTAGCTCAGTTGGTAGGGCG
>JAVTVY010028351.1:0-10882 GCA_036873755.1 Hanleya hanleyi
GACTGGAGGAGGACTGATCTTTTATGTTAGAGAAAATATAAAATCCTGCAAAATACGTAAAGATCTTTCATATTTAGATGGTGATGGTCAATATGAAACTCTTTTCTTGGAAATAATAATCGACGACAAAAAATACATGGCTGGTCTCTTCTATCGGCCACCGGGCAAAAATGTTGACACTTTTAATCAATATGTCCTTCCTCTTCTTAAGTCGCCTGAAGTTCAAAAGAATTGTATATTTATGGGCGATTTCAACATAGACCTTTTTAAAACAAATAACCATCAGCCTTCGAGAGATTTTCTGGAAAACCTGAAATCACATTATTTTTTCCCATTGATTACGAAACCAACCAGAGTTCGTGAACGAACAGCAACCCTCATCGACCACATTTTTACTAATTTTCACGATGACAATCTCTTGTCCGGTATATTCTTGACAGATATTACTGATCATTTCCCGATATTTCATATAATTAGGAGCGCCTCAAACGCAAAACCAGCACAACAAACATAACTTACCGTAAATATACCACAGAACAAAAGGAGCTATTCTTACAAAAAATAAGTGACGCTGATTGGTGCCAAGCGAATGAAGACAGTCATGATCCAAACACTTTGCTTGATAATTTCCTCTCTAAATTCAACTCCATCTATAATGAATGCTTCCCACTAACAACTGTTATACCTTCGACAAGAAAAATCATAAAACCATGGATAACCTATTCAATTTTAAATTCTGTCCATGAAAAAATAGACTTTATCGCCTTTATCTAATCAATAGGGATACTACTATTCATAAGCAATACCGAAAATACAGAAATATATTAAATCATACGATTCGCACATCCAGAAAACACTATTTTGAACGGAAATTCAACGATAGCACTCAAGATATCAGCGGTACATGAAAGGTATTAAAACAGCTATTGAACAGGAATAAATCTCAAATTTCGGACACCTTTAACATTCGCGGTCAGACAGTAACAGACAAAAAACTTATAGCCGATAAATTCAATGAATATTTTACTACAGTTGCCTCAAACTTAGATAACCAAATTCCACATTCTACGTCAAATTTTCGTGATTATCTCGGTACCCCTATTCCTAATAATTTTGAATTCTCCCGGGTAACTGAAGATGAAGTTAAGAGCACGATCCTATCATTAAAATCATCATCTCCTGGTCTAGACGATATACGCATGTCCATGATTAAATTAGTGTCTGATCACCTTTCCGAACCATTGTCTTCTATCATTAATTCATCTTTCAATTCAGGAATAGTACATGCTTTGTTAAAACACGCAAAAGTAACCCCAGTATTCAAAGCAGATGATCAATTTACGCTTTCGAATTACAGACCAATATCGGTACTGCCTTGCTTCAGCAAAATACTAGAAAAACTTGCTGTGACTAAAATTACAGAATTTCTCGACAGTAATGACATAATATCAAAAAATCAATATGGTTTTTGGGCTAACCACTCGACATCTCTTGCGGCATGCTCCCTCTATGACATATTGATATCTGCTAAAGAATCCAAACTATATAGTGTTGTTTCATTTCTAGACCTGTCGAAAGCATTCGACACCGTTAACCACGACATCCTGCTTACCAAACTTGAGCATTATGGCCTCCGTGGTGTATCTAATAGCTGGTTAAATAGCTATCTCTCCGAACGTCTACAAACCGTAGTTTATAATGGTATTTTATCCGAATCAATGTCTATTTCCCATGGCGTCCCCCAAGGATCAATTTTAGGGCCTCTGTTGTTTCTACTATACATAAATGACATAAGCGAAGCAACAGACCTCGTAAAAATTATTGTGTTTGCTGACGACACCGGTGTTGTTTTTTCCTCGAAGGATATTAATGATGCTTTCAATACTATGTCCCAACAACTTCATAACTTAAATACCTGGCTATATTGCAATCGTTTATCATTAAATATAAAGAAGACAAAATACATGCTAATAACACCCAACACCCATAAATCCCCGGTAACTGTGCCCCATCTATCTATTCTCGGCATAGAAATCGAACAAGTTAACCTATTCAAATTTTTAGGCTTATATTTTAATAACCAGCTAAACTGGAGAACACACATCCACTACGTATGCAATAAAATATCGCGAAACATCGGAATTATAAACCATATACGTAGTGCTTTAAACACTAAAACACTTCTAATCTTGTACTACAGTTTAATACTTCCTTATCTATCGTACTGTAATGTCTTGTGGGGAAACACATACATCACACATTTAAAACCCCTATCCTTGCTCCAAAAACGTGCTTTGAGAGTCGTAACATTGTCACAAAAACGTGATCATACATTGCCATTATTCACAAAGTACAAAATTTTGCAACTAGATAATCTCAATATATATCAATGCTTACTATTGGTTCACAAATTTTTCCACCATCCTCGTAAACTACCATTAAATTTTCGAGCATATTTCAGGAAACAATGGGAAATACACCGTTACAGTACACGGGGTCAAGAAGTTAATTTGTACAGACCGTTCTATTATTCATATTTATCTTTCTATTCTCTCAAAACCAAAGGCTCTAGAGAGTGGAACAAATTACCTGCTGCTATGAAATGTATCGATTCCATTTCCTTATTTAAGTCCAAATTGAAAGACTAGTTTACTGGAAACTGACCTACCTCACATTATAAATACGCATGTGCATTCTCTTTTAGTATTATTCTTTTCACCATCCACAAGTTATTCTTTATTCAATTTGCTATTTATGGGATAGAACAAGCCCCTCGGGGTTTTATTCCCGCCATTTGTCTCGTCTGGCGTGCATTTTCTAATATTACAACTACTGTTTCTTTTATGACCGCCATTTCTTTTATGACTAAATGCATTCATTGGTGAATACAATCAAATCAAATCTAAATTCCACAGGCTGAACCCACAAATAAAATTTACCCCAACCCACCATGTCATAACCCCATCCACTCCACACTTTCACTCAAGCCATTCTCCTAACCCCTTAAACATTTGAACATATCTCCCTCACACCGCTACACAACACACATTGCACATTTTTCCAACACACATGATCTCCCAACACACCAACTGTTCTAAAATGGGTACACACACCACACTCTACTGAACACTCAATCTGCTAAAAATAAGCATTCTAAAATATAGGCCTGCAGATCGCAAATCAACCAACACACCATTATCCAACACTCCACATAATTATTCAACATCCACACATATCATAGATTTCTTGTCAGACATTTTATCATTTTTTATCTCCCCCCAAAAACAACCTTCACAACATCAAACAAAAATGCCACATGACCTACATCAAAATACAAAGACATCATCAACATCAAAATCAACTCAAAACAGTGTGCTAGATGGCACCACTTGCCAATGCCCACTGTCAATCTGCATTGCTCCATTACCAATGATAAAACAGAACTAAACTAAGGTACTGTCCAAACCGGTCATAATGCATTAGCATATCACTACAGCAACAGCCATGTTCCCAATGACCAGAGCCTTCTTCCTAAAATCAACAACACATCTGTAAGCAGACAGAAGGTCCGAACCCAGTAACAGATCCTGAACCACCGGGGCTGCAACCATGTCTCCAAAGCAATTAAACACTGCAACAGCAAGGGGAACTGTCAAACTAACATTCCCATTCTGGCCGTACCCCGAAATGCACCAGTTAGCTTAATGGGAGTGGATGATAGCCCTTTAAGCCCTAACTTTTCAAATAAGTCCCGACTCATGACTGTAACCTGAGCAGTAGAATCCAATATAGCACTCACTGGAACTGACTCGAACCTGACCGGAACTACCACTTCACCCTCCCGAGCTCGAGACAAAGTAACGCCTCTAACGGCAGCAGACAACCCTGCACCACCCGCCGAGGCATGTCCACCCGTGGTAACCAACCCATCGAGATCATTGCGAACGGAGCCACTTCGACGTATGTGTCCTAATTGGCAACAATGATGACACCGTACTTGGGGACATCGGAAACTCTTATGTCTATTTTGCCGACACGAGTAACAAGTAATTATGTTAATAGGGGCTTCACGGGCTACCGGTAGCTAATCCCAGAATAAAGATGAAGTAACAAATGTCAATGGAGACTCAACCCGACCCTCTCGTAAATTATCCGCTCCCACAGGCTTATGGTCCGTGGAAAATAGACGGACACCTGCTACAGTCAAGGCTTGGTGATTATACAGCGACGCCTTCTGAATAGTTTTGGGGTCTTTCTCCAAACAAATCTACAGCCTGTAGTTCATAACAACCTATGAAAAATTTCTCCACGGCTATCGATTCAACTAACTCACGTGGAGCCCCGGATACCCTTTCACTGCTAAATAAACACCTATAAGCAAAATCAGCCAAAGTGTCATTGGCCCCTCGCTCCTCCACCTGCAACCGATGTCGGATTGCTTGAGGAGTCTCGAGATCGTCATACTGTTTGTCTAAGGCCTCAAACAGCTCATCAAAAGAATTACAAACTGCTTTCGGTAAGAAAGAGTAATACTCGGCGGCTTTGCCGTGCATGCACTCGGTCAAACACTTCAGAGATTTTGCCTTACTCCACTTCCGATCTTGAACTTCTAATTCAAATTTAATATTAAATGGAGATCAACCTTTGGCATCGGCGAATAAAACTAATGTTTTCGGAAGTGGACGGCTACTACTACATGCAAAAGGGGACGCTGAGGGACTACGGCCACGTGATGTTAAAGGGCTACGGTGTTATGAATGAAGTCCCTATAATTTGCAATTGTCCGTATTACCGGTACATGTTCATAGTACAGCTATGTGTGTAAACTGACACGAGCATAACAAGACTGCCTTATGAGAGAGTTGTTGGTCCAATCTATTTATATGCAAACAGTTAGGGGAGCTTCGCTCCGATTATTTTCTGCATACGCTGGATTTACTTGATTGTGAAGTGTTGCGGTCACTGTAATTTACCTGACCGATACAATGATATGTATTCAGATTAACCATATTAGCATGTATATGTGTACAGATTGTAGGATTACAGAATCTGTGGACGGCGCGGGCACGGCGGCATTTTGACAGTTAAATACGGTTCTGGCCCAACTGTTTTTAAAGAGGTAGAATCTTGCTGTGTGTTACATATTGTCGAGCGACATTAGTGGGGAGCGGGTCGGAGAGATCCCGTTGTATGTGGTACATGTTTAGAAGTACATATTAGAGTCCATGATTTGGATAAGCACGAGTGTGCTCAGATTTTTGTCTGGAAAGCCTAGAGGTATGTCGAATTAGCTATGATAAATTAATGCTAGATTGTTTTTGAACATGCCTAATGAACTGTGTATTATTTGTATATAGATGTGTTGATTCCATACGGCAAATAATAGTACTATTGAATTTTGGGGCTAATTGACACTACTATATTTGTACTGTACTATTCGCAATGCTAAATGAGTCGGACACTGGAATTAATTACGGTGTTTTTTTCTAGTGCTATAGAGATCCGACGACACACTGTCCGCAGATCGATGTTATCTGGTACAATCATCCAGCCCACCCGAGCAGTGTTCAGTTGACGTCCCACCTAATCGACGTGTTCTGGACTACGTACGGTCGTGTGAATGCTACTGTGCGATCAGCGTATAATTTGGTGATCAACGTGTACTGCCTGATCGACGCCCAGCCTGATCAGAACTATCCTTATCGGACCTTCATTGTCTATTTATACGCGACGACCAGCGCAATGAAACAGATGTGTCATATTTGACAATCGGTGGTGAAATATTCCTGTTTAATTCCGGTATGGTGATTTGTAATGAACTGACGGCGTCGAAATACTATGAACACTTTACATTATTCAATTGAAATTCTGTGTGTGAACGAGTGTGCATGTGTGAGCGTTTTTTTTATTATTATAATTAAATGGCCGTGATCCTGGGAATTTGATTTGATATAAAATATATTATTTTGCAAAGTAGACTCATTGTCTTATTTGAGTACGGTCATAACAATGGGGGCTTGTCCGGAAAATTTGCCTAAATTTGCCTAAATTTACATAATTGAGATTTTTGATTTTGTACTTCGGTGAATTACTAATGTCCGTATTGGTTTGTTACAGGACAAGTATTGCTGTTGAGAGGATTGCATGGCAGTTGCTGGTTGGTGATATCGGTAAGTTCGTTCCAATATTTCTTTGCCCCATAGACTTCACTCGATTAATCACTATCCTATAGTTGTACTTAAGTAGTCCCAAGGGTGAATAGGGACGGGTAGGCTTAATGCTCGTGGACGGTGTTATGGACGGATTGGAACGACGTGTATCTCGTAGCACTCTAGCTTGTATGCCGATTATTCGTGTCGCGTTAAATGCCGTAGAAAGTTGAAGAGTCTGAAATGGTCTGCTTTAAAAGCGGTCGGAACTATTTTTTTATTTCTTACCTGTTAATATTTTGTTAATTATGGACAACACTGAAAGAGTAATCAACCTTGGAAAATCATTCGGTTTTCAGTGTAAGGAATTAATGGAGCATGTTAAAAATAGAGAGCAACAGGACATACATCGATCTGAAAGGCAGGCGGAACTCGATTTTAAACCAAAAAAAAGAATTTGAACTGATCGAGAAACAAAAGGAAAAAGAATTTGAACTGATCGAGAAACAAAAACTGCTTGACTTTTGGATAAGCAGTTAGAACTGTAACGGTTGAAAAATACAGGGGTCGAAGTTCAAAATGAGTTCCAAGGTCAGGCGGCTAAGAAAACTGGTATTCCCAACATACAAAATTGCCATACTTTGACGAAGACAAAGATGACATGGATTCCTATCTGCTTAGGTTTGAAAGAATTGCTGCTGCACATAAAGGGAAAGAGACAAATTTTGCTATATATTTGAGCGCACTTCTTGAGCGTAGGGCCTTAGACGTATATACTAGACTCCCAGTGACTGAGGCAAGTGATTACGAAAAAAATATGCGCTATTGCGATGTTTTCAGCTCACTGAAGACGGCTTCCGCTAGAAATTCCATTCCGAAAAAATGAAAAAAACATGAGTTGGCATTTCAATATATGG
Organism: Hanleya hanleyi; assembly: GCA_036873755.1. Lineage (NCBI taxonomy): Eukaryota > Metazoa > Mollusca > Polyplacophora > Lepidopleurida > Hanleyidae > Hanleya > Hanleya hanleyi. The sequence continues at coordinate 7,067 of JAVTVY010028351.1, forward strand.
CCAGATTACTGAATTACTTCGATAGATGGGATGGTGATGTTGATGACACATATGACAGAATTAGAGAATTTCTAGATTTGGGGTATTTTTTGTTCCATTGTCCTAAAGATGTGTCGGTCTATTTAAGAGAGAAGTCCATACACCAAATTGACGAGGCTATTCAGGAGGCTGATACATACATAAGCGCTCACCGACCAACAGTTGATAAATCAAAATATAAAGATCAAAATCAATTTAAGCAACCGGATGTCAATAGAACGAGAGGAAAAAATGACAAACTACATAAAAGAAACAATGGTTTGCTGATCGCCAACGACCGACATGCTTCATATGTTCTAAAGTAGGTCACAAGGCGATTAATTGTATGTTAAAGGGGAAATCAGGTCAATCTTCTGCTGCTGTTCAAACATTTGGTGGAAATGCTTTTTCTCAACAAGCTAGTCCACCACAACCTATCTGTGCATATTCTGCGACATGCTTTCCTCTAGATGAATTTCACACATGCAATAATGCTTGCAGACAATTAGCACCTCGTATTTCATCGAACGGGGATGATTATTTACTTCCAGAAGACGCAAAGATTTTGAAGGGTCTACCAACTCAACCCGGATTTGTAGGTAACAAAAAAGTCATTGTGTTGTGTGACACTGGTTGTTCCGGGGTAGTTATCAAACGAGGCCTAGTGAGTGACAAACAACTGACGGATGAAGTCAAGTTGTATATTTCTGTGGATAAAACTGTACGTTCAGCGCCTGAAGCTGAAGTACACATTGATACACCCTACTTTACGGGAGTGGTTAAGGCTTTGTGTTTGGATAATCCTATTTGTGAGTTGATTGTTGGAAACGTGTCCCGTATAGAACCAGATGTTAAACCTAGCGACAAAAATGAGTCCACAGAGCTAGATAGTGTTAACTTGGTAAATAGTAACGCTGTTGTGACGCGCAGTCAAACTAAAATGGTGCCCAAGAACCGTCTCCTTCAAGTACCAAAATTACCACAGGCAGGTGATTCACGAACGTTTCTGCGTGAACAATCGCAAGATGCGAGTTTAAAACATGCTCGTGAAATGGCAGAAACTGGAACAATTGGTAAGAAAGGTACTGTTGAAATAAAGTTTTTCAAAGAGAATTACTGTATCGTGAAGTTCGTTCAAGAAAGGACGGAAGCACGTATGAGCCACAATTGGTTGTTCCATTGAAATATCGAACGTTGGTGTTACAGGTTGCACATGAGTCTATTCTAGGTGGTCATATGGGTATTAGTAAGACTAGCAATCGTATACAAGCTCATTTTTACTGGCCTGGGATGCATGGTGACATCAATCGTTTCTGTCAGTCTTGCGCCATTTGCCAGCGAATCATTCCTAAAGGTAAAGTACGTAAAGTCCCACTAGAGAAAATGCCGATTATTTCTATGCCATTTCATCGGGTTGCGGTTGACATAATCGGCCCACTTGTACCAAGGACAAAAAAGGGGCAGTAAGTATATCCTTACAATGGTTGATATGGCTACTCGTTATCCACAGGCTGTCCCATTGTCTAAAATTGACACGGCTACTGTTGCTGAGGCCTTGATAGGTATGTTCAGTAACGTGGGTGTACCAAAGGAGGTATTGAGTGATAGGGGAACTCAATTTACATCTGAAATGATGAAAGAAATTCATAGATTGTTGTCCATTGATGGTGTTTACACGACTCCATACCACGCTCAATGTAATGGGCTCTGTGAAAAGTATAACGGAACACCCACATCAATGCTACAGCGCATGTGTGTCGAGACTCCAGCGGAATGGGACCGCCTAATAGAGCCATTACTCTTTGCCTACAGATAAGCGCCGTTGGTAAGACTGGGCGGATTTTCACCGTTTGAAATATTGTATGGACGTACAGTACGAGGACCCATGGCGATATTGAGGGAAGTCTGGGCTAATGCACAGATTGAGGGCGAAGTAAGAACCACTTGTGATTATGTATTAGGTCTTAAGGACCGGTTACTGCAGACCTGTATTATTGCAAAGGAAGAGTTAACTAAGGCACAGGAAACCAGCAAAAAGTATTTTGATGTCAAAGCGGCACCAAGACGACTGAAAGAAGGTAATTTGGCGTTATTGTTACGCCAGCAGACAGACAGCAATAAACTGCTAATGAGGTGGAAAGGTCCATTTTCGGTTATGCAAAGATTGGGTGTTAATAATTACGTACTTGATATTAATGGTGTTGACAAGGTCTTCCGTATTAATATGTTGAAAGGGTACGTACAAAGAGTGCCTCCTGTTGTCGGTTCTGTGGCTTTTATGTTAGAAACCGATGGTGAGTTAAAAGTTGAGACATTCGATTCTGCGGAGATTGGAGACTGGAAATCTGTAGAGGTTAGTCCCATTTTGTGGAATGGGCAGCGTCAACCGATAAACGAATTGATCGAAGAATATAGCGACATATTTTCAAATGTACCTGGATTAACTTTACTAGTTGAACACAACATCGTTCTTACTGATGATAGTCCGGTCAAATTAAAACCCTACCCAATACCATTTGCTATGTATGCCAACTTACGGAACGAAATTGATGATATGCTGAAGTGTGATTGAGCCATCGGATTCTCCTGATTGCAGTCCTATTGTTATGGTACAAAAGAAAGATGGAGGCATCCGTCTTTGTGCCGACATGAGAAAAGTAAACAAGATCACTAGGATTGATAATGAACCTATGTCTGATGCTGAAGCAATATTCGCCAAACTTTCAGCTGACAAATATTTTAGCACACTAGACTGTTTTAAAGGATACTGGCAGATACCTATGGCGGAAACATCGAAGGAAATTACTGGCTTCAGTACACCATTTGGCCATTATCAGTATCGTAGCATGCCATTTGTATTAGTCAATTCAGGTGCATCACATAACCGAATGATGAGAAATATTTTGAAGGGATTAGACGATGTTGAAAATTTTGTCGATGATATTCTTATCCACACAAAGGATTGGATATCACATTTGATGGCATTACGCAAAGTTTTCCAACGGATAAGAGAGGCAAATATAACCTTAAAGCCAACAAAATGTTTTGTAGGTTACAATAGTACTGATTTTCTAGGTCACACCATAGACAACGGTCAACTTATGACGCAAGCGGATAAGATTGCCAAAATTAAGGACGCAAGCATCCCTCAAACTAAAAAGCAGCTAAGATCATTTTTGGGTCTGATTAATTATTACAGACGGTTTTTGCCAAACTTTTCTGAGAAGGCTGTGATATTAACAGACTTGACAAAGAAGGGAATTCCTAACCGACTACCTTGGACTCCAAAACACACTGAGGCATTTAACAATTTGAAAGAAGAGATGTGCAGCGCACCTGTCCTTAAATTGCCTGATTTGAGCCGTCAATTTGTATTGCGCACTGATGCTTCAGATCTCGGTTTAGGCGGAGTTCTACTGCAAGATTACGATGATACGCTATTTCCGGTGGCTTACTTGAGTAGGAAACTGCTTCCGCGAGAAAAGAATTATTCGGTAGTAGAGCGTGAATGCATGGCCATTGTTTGGGCGATATCGAAACTACAGGTGTTCTTATTTGGTAGAGAATTTCGCTTACAGACCGATCACAGATCTTTAGTATATCTCAATCAAGCGAAGCATACTAATCAGCGACTGATGGGGTGGGCTTTATCCCTCCAGCCTTACACTTATGTAGTGGAGTCTATTAAGGGTGAAGATAACATTGGGGCGGATTTCTTGAGCAGAGTATTTTAATCACTGCTGCTATGTTGACGGAGACGGCAATGCCGGTTCTTATAGGATTGTTATATTTGGACAA